>JANZLH020000406.1:929138-943792 GCA_026770325.2 Erythroxylum fimbriatum
TCTACCATGATACAGGTATGAGATTACAACCCTACTTTTCTCTACTTTCAGCAGCCGAAACCTAGACAAAAAAGACTAACTTGAGCGTCGGAGGGACCTCTCAGGAATCAACTCCCGGCCCGCCTTTATTGTTGTGCAGGTATTCCATAACCAGAGTCGCATAGATCATGGATCCAGTCAACGACGTTCAACCTCAGCAGAATTTGGCAGAACCAAGTCCTAAATCATTATTTTAAGAAAAATAAAGGTTAGATTGAGCTTTGAATTATTTAGTGATGTGGAAATTATGGTTAAACAGTTAGGAATTGATTACTGGGTTTCTCTTAACTTAATATTAAACGAAAAAGCTTGTAAGAATTTCTTTTCACCTAGAAATAAGACACATATATAAAGACTACTCCTCACCAATTAAATAAAGATGATAATGAAAAATTCTCAGAAGGAGCATATGAAGTAAATGTAGGTCAAGTGTTTTGGTCGAACAATTTTATGTATAGTTCTCCTTAATTTCTTTACTTAATAAAATTTTAAATTGTTAATGCATTTGATTGATTGAGATCGAGTTATTCATATATAAAGATCGAGTTATTCACATAAATTAGAATAGAATTCATTTAGTCTAGACCAATTTTAAATAGGTAAAGTTTTGCATACATCCAATTCCCTCTTCTCTTAGGTGCTATATAGGGGTTAACAAATGCGTATATCTATGTCACATTTAGGAACATATAGATCCAACAAAAGGGATAAAATAAAATTATAGCCCCATTATTTTTATGGAAATAACTAGTTATATTTGAAGAAAAAGATGAAGTTCTTCCTATCAATAGAAGAGACAAGCTTCTAGAAGTTAGTTGAAAATGGCCATCCCATCTTGATGAAAGAGATTGAAATAGATAAAATTAATACTAAGGTTCCAAAGAAGAAGGATGGTTGGGTCGCTAATAATAAATGATTCATTTTTTAATTACAAAATATTGCATATTTTGTTTTGTGTTTTAGTAGAAATGAGTTCATTAGAGTGTTTATGTGTGAAACAACACGTTATATTTGGCATACACTAAAATTCATGTATAAGGCACCAACTAAGTGAAGGAGAGTAATAAGCATTATAATGCATCAATAAAAGTTTATCCCCATGAAATATAATGAATTCATTTTTAGAATTTGAATACATTTCATTAGTATCATTAATTTTATCGAAGGCTTAGGCAAACTTATTCTAATATTGAAATAGCGAGAAAATTATTTAGGAGCTTACAGAAGCTTGGGAGGAAAAGGTGTCAACATCCCAAGAATCTAAAGAGCAAAACACTTTCCTTTGGAGGAGCTTGTTAGTTCACTACTCACTTATGAATGTAAATAAAGAAAACTCTAGAGGAGGAAGTGGACTCAAGGAAAAAAACACATTCCTTTAAATGTCTATAAGGAAGAGACAAGTGACCAAAAGGAGACCTCCATAAATAAAAGTGGCGAGGATGATATTGCTTTAATCATTAGGAAGTTCAAGAAATTCTTACAGAAGAATTCTTAAAGAATAAAAAGAATTCAAGGAGGGTAATTTAGAGGTTAGATGTAAACTAACACTATTTATTATTAATATAGGAAGTTAGTCAGGTAAAGTTTCAATTTCCTTTTATTAAAGAAAGTTAAAAGAAAGAAAGAATTGAAAGAAAAGAGTTTATTTAACCAAGTGGAATCACACCTATAGTTTTGATGATAATAAGATATGTAACTACTATCAACCTCCATTCAAGTGTAATTAGGTACTAGAATCAAAAGTCAAAGTATAATGAAGATTAAAAGTATTCATATGAAGTATAATAGATATGTTTCACCTTATAGATGAGTATACAAGACTTGGAGACAATGATTAGAATTCATAATTAAATACTTAAAGTTTTGTTAACTATATGGAGGATACGTTGAATCATTTCAAAAGGTGTTTATGCATCTCATAACAAGTCATGAGGGTACCAAGGCAATAAAGTAATGAAGGAGCATATTTGGACTAGACAAGCCTAGGAGGTTTTTTCTTTATCTAATTAACTGTCCAGTAAAATGGATATTTCATTAAATTTTAGAGTCCAGTTAATCATATGAATTGAATACCTAAGTTGTGAAAGAACTAAGACAAACAGTCACATTTTGCTCTTAATGAAAAGGGTAATTTAGTATAAAAAATTATATATGGCCTTTATAAGTCTAACAAAATATAATGTAATAAGGGAAAATAAGCACCAAAAGAGAATCAAAGTATTTGAACTATAATTATGTGATATTGTATTACGCTTTGTAAGAGAAAGCAATCCATTTGTAAGGTTTGAGCAATCAATTAAGAGTGCGAAAGTGTTTTAGAGAGAGTTATATAAAATTTATGATTAATGTATCTTTTCCTTCAAAGAAAGACAATTAGAACACTTTTCACCCATTACAAAGAGCAAACTAAACTATTATAGATCATTTTTCTAATCTCTTTCCCTTACTCCTTAATTACTATTGTTTATCATAATTAATTGGGATAATTTTATTTATATTATGCATTTCATTATGTTAATTGATATTGCGATATTATACTTGTCAAATCATTATGGACTTGAGTCCACAAGGTTATTGGTTTGAAGAGACTATAAATATTTTAATATTACCTTTTTTATTGCTATTGGTTTAACAATTCCATATGTCATAGTTTCTATATTCTTAGTTGAGTATTTTGATCATTTTTGTTTAAGTTTACAAGAAGTTCATACATATATCTTCCATGTGTTTTTAAATTATCATGAGGAGTTTTTAAGTTATTGTCACCTAATTCATCCCATCTTATGTGCCTTTAGGAAAACAATATGTATTAGATTAGGTCTCCATCTCTAAGTGAACTAAGTATCCTATAATATGAGAGGATTGGTATATATAGAGATAGAAAACATTACTTAAGCACCCCTAGTTTGATGAAAATGATTATTTCTATTAAAAGTTAGGACAAGATTCTTCCTTATGGCAGGATTTGAGTTACAGGAAAATAGTTAAAAAGGAACCTATTAACCGAACCAAAATTTCATCCATATATAGTTTGACTAAAGATTTCTCCAAAGCTACAATCTAATTAGGATGAGAAAGATAGAAGGATAGTTCTTTTAAACCATGTAGTTGTCCATATTGTGCTTTGAGTTGTAACGAGTTCCATATAATCTAAATGTTCAAAACTGCTTATAAAATTTAGCGTACATATGAGATCATATATAAAGGCACAAATAAAATTAAATAAAATAGAGTATGTATGTTTTTTCATTAATATGCATTATTCCATATAAAGCATATGATTATATATAAAATATGAATACTCATTTTATTAATATTATTAATTTCTTGAAAGGAATTAGAAAATTTTACTGTAATGTTGATATGGTTAGGAAGATTTTTAGGTGTTTGCTAAACATTAAATAGCCAAGGAGATGATAATATAGTGGGTAAATCATTTAAACAACCTACCACTTAAGGAGTTAGTATATCTCTACTTATATATGAGATGAGTATAATAAAGACACATGAAAATTAAAAGACAAGAAAGAGAAATAGCTCATATTCAAATCAAGATAATATCTTCCAATTATAAGAAAACTAAAAAAGAATTAAAATCTTGTATAAAGGAGAATGAAAAAAATAAAGTGTGAGTTAGCCAAAGAAAAAGCATCATTGCATTTGATTAGGATTAATGACAAGATCTGTAGGAACAGGTCTTCTAGGAAAGATTTAAGAGTTGAAATAATCTCTTGAGAGATTTAACAAAGAAAAAGAAAAATTATATATATTATTCATTAAGAAAATGAATCCAAATTGTAAATATAGGATATGATACTTATAAGATCTAGCTCATTTTGAGGTAAGACAATCTTTGCAAAAAGAAAACATATAAATATACATGAAAATTTAACTAAGCTAATAAGAAGTCGAATGCGCCCCCTAGTAAAACTAAAAATACATCATCATCTGCATCTAGTAGGTAAACTATACTATTATATATATAAATGTACATTTTTTACTTACAATTTAGGAGATATGAATATTGTACATCTAAATACACCTATTTGAGACCTAGGATATCATATAAGGCATCACATATGGATATGGTCATAAGATAAAAAAACATATAAGAAACCTTCACATAGGACATCATAAAGGAGACATGTTCAAAATAGAAATATTATAGGACACATCATGAAATATGTTGTTTTTATAGTAATATCAATTATATTGACCAATTTTTATCATCTTAAAAGAAACTGTGAGTTTTGAGAAGAGTTCTGAGACTAATCTTTAAGGAACCGAATTGATGTGAATCCTAAGGATAAAATCTTGAAACATAACATAATTTGTTATCAAGCCACAAGAAAGCTAAAATCATATTAAAAATGGAATCTCAACCCAATGAATATATGGAATCACAAACCAAGTGTGTAAAATAATCTTAACCAATTTGCATGAAAAACTAAAATCAATATTATAAGATATGTTAAACAAAATAAGTAAATTGATAAGTTTAAAAAGTTATTTAAATAAACAAAGAAATAACTCTCTTAATTTTATTAATGATAAAAAACTTGATTATTCTCTCCAAAAAGTGGCCTCTCTATAGAATAAATAAAATAGAATATCCAGTAATATTCTAGAAAGAAAATATTCTAAAGAAATATTCCAAACAAAACAGGAAATAAACATATAAGGATTTAAGTAAATCATAAAATATAATATCATGGAATAATATTGCAGAAAGAGAATATTTTGGAATGGTATTGCAAACAATTTAGGAAATAAATTAAATGAAAATTAGTATCTTGTAGATAGGCATCACCTATGTTATCATAGGAGCCATATGAGGCCTTATTACTCTAAATGAACTTGAATTAGGCTAACTAATGCTTGTTTTTCAATTTGGCCTAATTTCACATGTATTGTCACTCCTCTTACAACACCATTAGGTACATTTTAAAGTCTTTTTTTTTTGCTTGTGTAATTGGTTTGCTTGGCAAATTCAAAGGAGCAAAGGCAATGTGATTCCTATCATTCTCTCTTTCTTTGAAAAGATTCATCCTTAAATCATCACCTACATCAAAAGGATTTAAGTTAGCAAAATAAAAAATAGTTTTCAAATTATAAGTATTATCATTGATCTATTTAACAACTACAAATGGATCATCCTTTTGGTTGTGACTTAGATCTTCTTTAAGCTAAGAACCACTCCTTTCTCATATACTACCACACCCGATCATTTGGTTCATAGATAATTTTCTTTTTCCTTTTGTTTGTATTTGATGCATAGTATTCATTTTTCCTTTCAATGTGACCAATCAAACATTTTCATATAGTTGCTTTAACATTTTAAATTTTAATTTACTTTCTAGGCTATTCCTCTTATGAATAGGTAAAGGAACAAATTCAATGGAATTCGTAAATTAAAGTCATAAACAATATCAAAATGTGAATAACCAGTAGATTAAAATTAGGACACCTCCAGGACAACGATCTTAATTTATGTAAAACTAATATGATCATACTAAAGCTTTCCATAGGAAACCTAAAGCTAAGTAATTAATGACTTAACTAGTTACAACTCTCTTTAATATTGCCCACCTACTCCTAAAGATGGTCATTTCATAATTGTGCCTCCCTTAGAAGTTCTTAAACATGGTGCTATTAAATGGAACACCAACCTTATATTGGTCTTTTTTTATGGATAATAGGCATGTATGTCATACTTTCAGTGCATAGGCATACAAGACTTGGAGATGATATGGACTAGTTGAAGTTTTAATCTCAATTAAAAAATACATTATATTTAAGTTTACATTGAAAATTAAGGCTTAGAGAAATGTTGATAATGGCTTATGAAATTTCAATAATATGCTTATCTTTCTTCAAAAATGACAATCTGGAACTTAATTTGAAGATATCAAGCAATGGAGGATCCTAATATTGCATAATATGCCACTAGAATATTAGACCACCCTAGGGTTAAGCCATATTGGAAGCTTTATTAGCAACATTATAGGATGGATGAGGCTGTAATTATGTTAAAGAGGATCAATTATGTAAGATTATCCATACTTATAGAGATTAACTAAGCCTTTCTAAAAGTTATTCTATTGATGAAGATGAATATTGATGGTGACCTATATGAGGATGCTATCATGGTCTTATACTAATAGAGACTTAAACCACTTAACCAAGGAAAGAGATGGAGACAAACAGGTGGTCTTCCAAAAGGGGGGACTACTAAATGAACTAAAGGGTATTCCCAACTCAGAGAATGTTGTTGAGGGATCTAATAGGGATAACCAAGTCATGGATTCTTTTTATTCTAATTTGAACTCAAAGATTAAAACTTCTCAATACTTGCTAAGAGGAAGGGATCTTATAAATGTTGAAACTACTCAACTGTTTTCAACTAAAGATAGTTGAACTTGGGAGCTATATACTAGTATTCCCCTATAAGAATCTCCCCTGATAGTGTTGATCCTATTAATATTAGTGATTATACTTTAATGGAATATATATATTCTCTTAATTTGATTGACATAATGGAATCTAGAAGTGATTTCATTCCTATGTCTAAAAGAAAGTCCAATGGAATGAGTAAGAGCTCAAGTTCTGAGTTTCCCCCTAATTTTACTTTCTATGTTAGAATATGAGAGGGCATAATAGCCCAAGGAAATAACTTTTGTTAAAATATTACCTCAACTCCATAAAACCAACCTTTTCAGGTATTTTAGAAATTAAATTGAATAAATTAAGTTTTAAACATCTTGACTTTTTGGAAAAAAAATGGACAACTATCCCTAATTATAATGCTCACCGGTATGGAATAATTATTTTTGCATATGATTAAGAGAAGAAGAGGGTGCATCATACTATCATTATATATCAAATATTTATTTAGAGCTAGTGCTACTGCATAATAATGCTACAATTTATATCTCATTTAATTATCCTTCCAATTTTTCTTTCTAAATGAATGCTCTAAGGAGGAAATTAAAAGATAGTCATTCTAATATTCGGGTCCCGTGGATGGTGATGGATAACTTTAACAACACTTTTAATTACTTTAAAGCTAAAGGCAATGCATTCTATAAGAACATCTCGAATGACTTAGGAAAATGCATCTCCATTATTGAATTGACAGACCTTAAGATGGAAGGGCTCTTTTAACCATAAAGCAATAAATAGCATAATAGATTAAGGAAATGGTAAATTTTTATTAGTTAACCTCATTTTCAAACTGTAATGCAATTTTCAAAAACCCCTTTTCTTAGATCATTCACCTATTTTTATTTGTAACTTGGTTCCAAATTTGAAGAAGAAATTTCCTTTTAGAGTGAACAACCATTTGGTTAATGATTAGGGATTTGAGAGATAAATTATCAAAAGACCGAATGTGAAATTTAAGGCTTTTCTTCAATTGTATATAGTGGTAAACTTAAAGGTATTGGTAGATGCATATTTAACTATAATTATACACTAATATTTAATGTATTTTGTTTCATATTTTATTGTTTTACTGTATTTTTAGTACTTAATTCTCTCTAAGTGCATTTATAGGTTATAATTGTCTGCATAAACTAAAAGGAGACAACTTCAGATGAAGTTATAACATAAAATGAAGATTTGAAGCATTTTGGACATACACGGTCATGTATGTGGCCGTATAATTCTTTGTGAACATGTAAAGTCACAATTTTAGGTGTTCTAAGAGCTACACAGGCACATACACGGTCATGTAAGTAATTATGTATGTCCCCATAACCCTAGTTTTCATTATAAAAGGACATGAACAAAGGCAAACAAAGGAGAGCTGACTTTTCCAACAGATTCTAGATGTGAAGAACATAGAGAAGGGACAATTTTGATCAACAAACATGGAGATAGATTACAACATCAAACCTTAAACTTGCAAAAACATCCAATAGAAGAGAAAGGGATATTTAGAATTGTGATTCCTTTATTTTCTATTCTTTTTTCTTCCTATTTATCTTTGATTTCATTTTCTATTATGTGTAACTAAACATGTTTAGTGTCTAGGTGTGATGAACCCTAGTTGGAATAACAATATTTTTTTATTCTTTTATTTAATGCAATTATTATGTACATTGCCCCCGTTGCATTTAAAAAAATCATAAAAAAGGAAAAATGTATGGAGAAAAAGTAAGGTAAATTGGTACTTTCCTATTTTATAATCTAGAAGTTTGAACTTATTGTGTGATATCTATCCATTATTATCCTTACAAAAATAAAAATATAACAAATGGAATATGAAACAATAGAAAAAGAAATGAAACACAAATCAATTATATCTATGAACATAACTTGTGGTTTAGCATATTCACAATAATAATAAAATAAAAAATAAATAACATCACGCAAGTTTAACGGGGCAAATCCCTTACTAACTATTATGATTTCTCTGCCTTCTCTCTTCTTTTGCTTTTCCTCTTTTCCCGCCCTTTTGTCTTTTCCCCTTATGCCCCTCTTTGTTTCTCGCTCTTTGCCTTTTCTTGCTCTTTGCCTTTAGCCCTTCTGGTCTTTTTTCTTCCTTCTTCGCCGCTCCCTAGGCGGGCACCCATCTTCATGGGTGACCCGTCGCCTCCTTCAAAGCCGTTTCCTCCCCTTCCGCCGGCTCATTCTCCCCCTCTGGTGGTTGCTCCGCAGGTGGCGACTGAGTCTGTTGGTGCCCCTGGCTTTCCTCGCTTCCCTGTTGATCCTTCGGCCGCCCTTAGGACGGCGCCTCCGAGCAAAGGCTCCTGGCGTGACACAGTTGCCGTCCGCAGCCATTGAGGTCAGCTCTCTTACTATCCCGATGTGGTGAAGGATGGAGTTGTTTCTCCTCCGGCGGATCTGCTGCGGGCTGGGGCCCGGGCTTGGTCTCATGCTTTGGTGGGGTTCTTTTGGTCTAAGAGGTTGGCTTTCCCTCTAGTGAATTCGTGGGCTAGAGCTAATTGGGGCAAGAAAGGGTTTGAGAAAGCCATGTTAATGGGGGATGGCTCGGTTCTTTTCAAGTTTTCGGTGAATGCTGACCTCCCGGAAATTTTGGAATCAGGGCCTTGGCACATAGGGGATCAGCCCTTGTTCCTCCGGCAGTGGAGTCCTGGGATGGATCTTGGTAGGGGTTCAGTGGAGGTGTTGCCGATTTGGGTTCACTTTCATGGGTTGCCGATGGAGTACTGGACTTTGGACGGTTTAAGCCATTTGGCTAATGGGATTGGAAAACCGATTTCCCTGGATTCGCGGACGGCTGCAATGGATCGGATTGGGTATGCCAAGATCTGTGTGGAAGTGGCAAAGGATGCTGCTTTACCTGAATCGCTGTCCATTTTGCGATTGAGTGCGTCGGGGGAGTTGGTGAGGGATTGTATTTCTGTTTCCTATCCGTGGAAACCTCATACTGTTGTGAAGCGCTGGGTTGCTACTGGACGTGTTTTTCAATCTGGGGGGCAGAATGAGTTGCTGTCGACGGGCAGAGACTTGGAGGATCAGGGTACTATAAAGGATCCGAGTATTAGTCATAGTCAAGAGATGCCAGTGGGGTCTAACGTGGCTGGCTTGGAAGGCAGCCCGGGGGCGGTTGATGCAAGGGACCCTGTCCCGGTGCCGCGCAGGCCCACAACGACTAGTGCATCTGACTTGGAGGTAGATGCTTCTGCGGAGGGCCAGCCTCCATGCCCTCCAGCCTATCCCATAGTGGTCGATTCTCTTGCAGAGCAGCAGCAGTCTTCTAATGGTCTTGCTGAGGGTGGACTGGTTGAGTCTTCGAAGCTTGATGTCGGCAGTCAAGAAGTTGCTGACCCTGAAGTTAGTTCTAGGCTAGAGGCAGGCTCCCCTTTAGAAGCCGGAGAGATCACGCAACCAAAGTTAGGGACTGTTAAGAGTTCGGTGGCTAAGAAGAAGAGCAAAAAGAAGAAGCACAAAGGGGTGATATCCCCTGAGTGCCTTTTCTGATATGTCTTTCTTAGTATGGAACTTGAGGGGGTTGAATGACCCCCTCAAAAAGTCGATGGTCAAGCAGGTAGTAGCTGATCATCACTCATATTTTGTGGGTCTTTTGGAGACGAAAATTAAAGCTTCGGTAGCTATGAATAAGCTGGATTTTTTGGGGAAACAGTGGAAGCTACTCTCAAATCTTGATTTTCACTATAATGGTCGGATTCTTTGCTGGTTCAATGAGGATAAGGTCCAGGTTCAAGTGAATAAGATGGGAGCACAATTTATGCATTTGCAATGCTTAGTTCCTGGGAAGGGCTCTTTTGTGGTTACTTTAGTTTATGCTTCTAATTTTGCTTTTCAGCGGGCTGATCTGTGGTCGGAATTGATGGATTTTCAGACTGGCAGGCATGGTCCTTGGATGGTCGTCGGTGATTTTAATTGTTGCCTTAATTCGTCGGAGGTCGAGGGAGGTGTGGCTTTTTATGGAGGGGCTGGAGGTGAGCTCCAGAGATTCCTTTCTCACACTGAGTTGGTTGACTTAAGAGGAGGGGGTCGATGGTTTACTTGGGAGAATAAGCAAAAAGGAGATATGTTCATTCGAAAGAAACTCGATCGGGTCTTGGTTAATAAGGAGTGGCTTGATGCTTTCCCCTCTGATTCAGCGATGTTTGGGAGCCTGGGCTTTCGGATCATGCCCCCATTTTTATCCAGCACCCAGCTAATGAAGTTAGGGTCGAGGCTCCTTTTCGGTTCTTTAATGGTTTACTCCAAGTGGCGGGTTTTATGGAGATGCTTACGGTGGTGTGGCGGATAGATATTCCAGGTTACAAAGCTTTTCAATTGATGCAAAAATTGAAGATGGTCAAGCGAGCCATTAAGGATTTCAGTAAGACTCGATCAACTGATTGTCAGGTCTTGGGGGAGCAATTGGTGGCTATTCAGAAGCAATGTTATGTAGACCCGACTAATGATCAGTTGCGTGTTCTAGAGGCGGATGTCCTGCATAAGTATCAGGCGGCTCTTAAATTACATGATTCTATTCTGAAACAAAAGGCACGGCAACACTGGATTAAAGAAGGCGATTGCAACTCCAAGTATTTTCATGCGGCCCTTTTGGCTCGTCGAAATGTCAACACCATATCGGTTCTTTCAGATGAGGGAGGTAATTCGATTAGTGGTCATGACGCTTTGACTACTCATGTGCGGGACTTCTTTGTAAATTTGATGGGCAGTCCAGTTGAGTCGGGAAGTGGTTTTGGGGTTCGGAATGTCCTTCAGTTTTCTCCAAGTCCTCATCAGTTGGCGAGTTTAGTTGCCCCAGTTTCGGCTTCTCAGGTGAAGGAGGCCCTGTTCCGTCTTAATGCATCTAAAGCGCCTGGCCCGGATGGTTTTTCTGCTGGTTTTTTTCAACATACCTGGAGTATCACCGGGCAGTTGTTCACAGAGGCTGTACTGGAGTTCTTTGCTTCAGGGAAAATGCTTCAAGAGATCAATCATACTTATATTTGTTTGATTCCCAAAAAGGAGAGACCGGAGAGGATTTCTGACTTTCGCCCAATTTCGTGCTGCAATACGGTGTATAAGGTCATCGCTTCTATTTTGGCGGGGCGATTAAAGGCCATTTTGGCAGATGTTGTTAGTCTTGCTCAAGGGGCTTTTCTTCCCTCCCGTAGTATTGGTGATAACATTCTCCTATTGCAAGAGTTGCTGGGGGAGTATCAGACTGGTAAGAAGATTCAGAGTTGTGCCTTGAAGATTGATCTTTTTAAAGCTTTTGACTCTATTGGGTGGGGCTACTTGCGGGATTGTTTATTGGGGATCGGTTTTCCTGATCAGTTTTGTCACTGGATTCTGCAATGTATTCAAACATCCTCGTTGAGTGTGCTTATAAATGGGATTCCTACCAAGCCCTTTCGGGTTAGTCGGGGTATTAGGCAAGGGGACCCTCTTTCCCCTTATCTTTTCACGCTAGCAATGGAGGGTTTCTCTCGGTTACTTAATTCTATGGTGCATTGTAATGGTTTATTTCAGTATCACCATCTCTGCCGTGAACTGAAGTTGTCGCACCTTCTATATGCTGATGATTTGATCATTTTATGCAAAGCTGATCCGCATGTGCTTCAAATGATGGTAAGTGTGCTAGGCACGTTCTCAAGATGGTCGGGCCTGACGATGAATTGTCAAAAGAGCAGTATATACATTTCGGCTGATGTTTTCGACCGTGAGCAGCTGAGTGCTCTGGTGGGGCTGCCAATTCAGAATCTTCCCTTCAGGTACTTAGGAGTACCCATCACTTTTGGTAAGCCTAAGTATACTGATTTTCTTCCTCTGTTGGAAAATTTGAAGAAGCGCATTAATGCGTGGCAGAATAGGTTTTTATCCTTTGCTGCGCGGGTTAGTTTAATTGTGTCTGTATTGAATAGTATGCATGTGCATTGGGCTGCGCATATCATTCTACCGAAAAGGGTTATTAAAGACATATAGCGGATTTTGAAGGCCTTTTTGTGGACGGGTACACATGACAGGTGTAAGGGTGCTAAAGTCAAGTGGAGTGAGGTTGTTAAACCCAAGTGGCATGGTGGCTTGGGCATAATTTCGATCACTCAGATGCAACGTGTTCTGCTTATGAAACGGATTTGGCGTTTATTTGTGGACCGCGAAGCATTGTGGGTGAGGTGGCTCCAGGTTTATCGTCTTAAAGGGAAGAGTTTCTGGCAAGTTCAAAAATGTTCTGAGTTTTCTTGGATTTTTAAGGGCTTGTTGCTTGTTAGGGAATCGGTGTTCCCTTTAATCAAGTGCAGATTGGGCGTCGGTACAGCTGTGAACTTTTGGTTCGATAACTGGCATGCCTCTAGTCCTCTTTGGTTGCGTCAAGACCTGGTTAGATTTCAATCTAGAATCTCTCAGAGGGAATCTGTGGCAGGGGTGGTTCAGGCTAGGGAGAGATGGTGTAGGTGTCGATTTGGCCATGTGCTGGATTCGGTCTTGGCTGGGGTCCAGCTACGTAATACTCCTGATGTGTGGTTGTGGACAGCCAATCAAAATGGGTTTTTTACTTCCCAATCTGCGCAAGCTATCGGTCGAGATGGAATGGCTGTGGTGACTTGGGAGAATTTAGTTTGGCAGCAGGTTCTCTCTCCTAAAGCTGCGTTTTTTGTGTGGTTGACATTGCTTAATCGGTTGCGAACGAAAGATCGATGGTTTGGCTCCTTTGATCCTATTTGTGTCTTATGTAAGTTAGTTAATGAAAGTAGAGATCATTTGTTCTTTGAATGTGTTTACTCGAAATCGGTTTGGAGTAGGATTCTGGTTTTGCTGGCGAGTGTGCCCTCCTCTTTCCAGTGGAATGAGGTCGTGGCATTTGTAATGCATGCATCTGGTCGCGGTCGGACAGATGGTCTTCTGTTTAAGACAGCCTTTCATGTGGTGCTTTATAATATTTGGAAGGAGAGGAATCGTCGATTGTACAGACATGAAGAGCGCCAAAAGTATGAGCTAGCGGATGGCATTGTCAATTTGATTCGGGAGGTTATTATAGTCCATGGGAAGCAGGACTGTCTGAGTTCTGCTATGAGACATCGCTGGAATTTGTAGTTGGTGCGAGCTTTCATGCTGTGTATTTTGTGTGGTTGTAGCCTTTTGTTTTTTCTCGGTTTGTAAAGTGTAGCTTTTGTTTCTAGTTATTATAAATTTCTCTTAAATTTTCAAAAAAAATAGAAAAATACATTAAAAATAATAAAGAAAAAAATAAAAATAAACAAAAACACCCTGTTAAACGTAATGGGTCTTCGTCAGTGCAATAGGAATATCCATGCCTCGAGTGTCCTAAGGTACTGCCTCTTTAGTAGCTTGAACATCTGTCTGCTAAGGAGTTGGCGATGATATGGAAGTTCCCGTCAGTGGAGATGGTACCACTACTTTGGGTTGTCTTGCGATCTTGATAAGTACATTCTCCATCTATCGATCTTATACCTCTAACTGTGCCACATGCTCCGTCAGCTTCTGCTATCCCTCTCAGATAGTGCAATGTGCTCCTAGGATCTTCCTCATGTATCTTTCAAACTGTTTGATCTTAAACTGATCCTGATATATAGATTTCTACAATCTCTTAGACGTGCTAGTACTCTTTGAGGAGTCATCTGGATGCTTTGGCTTTCTCGCCGGCTACTGTGGGAGATCCCTACCTCTATTGCCGCTCTTGTGTATTGGGGTGATCCCTTTTTGCTCCAACCATAGCCACAGGCTCTTGGGCTCCCACTAGGACGTAGAATTATCCTTATTAAGGAGGCGGTTGGTTTATACAGGGTAATAGTAATAAGAATGAGAATGAATATAGTGAGAAATGAGAATGGATATTATCATTATAATTATGATGGTTAGTTAAGAGGAATGAATGATTACCATTACCATTGATAGTGGTTGGTTTGTAAAAAATAATGTAATCAATTAATTATAATGTATTAATTAATTAAAATATTTTAATTAATTAATTAGAGTATATAATTAATGAATACATTATATTTCAATTAATTATATTGTAACTAATTAATTATTTTTAATTAATTATAATGAAATTAATTATAATATTTTAATTAATTAAATTATAATTAATTAATTATAATATTTTAATTAATTAAATTGAAATTAATTAACTATAATATTTTAATTAATTAATTAATAAC
>JANZLH020000406.1:949445-961907 GCA_026770325.2 Erythroxylum fimbriatum
AATAGAAGAAGAAGAAAATTAATCATAGTAAGGATTTTAATAATAAAAATAAGAATAAAATTAATTGATAAAATTAATAATGAAAAGAATAATAATAAGTAGAAAATTTATAATAATAATTAATAAGTAGTAGTAGTAGTAATAGTAGTAGTAGTAGTAGTAGTAGTAGTAGTAGTAGTAGTAGTAGTAGTAGTAGTAGTAATACTAATACTAATACTAATACTAATAAGGATATTTTGGTCTTGTTGTTAGTTATTCCTTTCCTATTCCAAGTTTATATTTTCAAACCAAACAATGGAATAGAAATTCTTTATCTATTCTATTCCTTGAGCCAAACAAAGTAATATTCATCTATTCCTTATCTTTTCTATTCCAAAGAATAACTATTATATTCCTTATCTATTCCATTCCGTGAACCAAACAGGCCGTAATAGAAAAAAAACAAAATATGCAATGATGCATATATGTACCTATGCTCAATTCAAAACCTAAAAAAATAGCTAATTATTTATTGTCTTTCTTGCTAACTGTGTTCTGTGTTAAAGAGCGTCGATAATTGTCCAACCTCATCCGTCTTCTTTGTAGTTTGCGACTGTCCATCTATCAAGGTAAATCGTATTAATTCAAACTTAGTATTAACTTATAGGTGATTAATTCAAACTTAATATTAAGATAAGAAATTCACGTAATTGACATGACATTTCTTTGCATAATAAACCCTAGGATGGTATATAGGCTAGAAACCTATGATGCAACAACCATGAGACTTATTGATGAAAAATTCCACGAGACTAGGAGTCATAACGAGAACTTGAGTTCTCGATTTATCTGGTCTAACGATGCCATGTACCATAGTGTTTATTTAAAATCAAACTTTGGAAATAAACTTGTAGGTGATTAATTCAAACTTAGTATTAACATAAGAAATACAGGTAATTGACATGACAATTCTTTGCATAATAAACCCCTAGGATGATATATAGGCTAGAAACCAGTGATGCAACTCCTATGAGGCTTATCGGTGAAAAATTTCATAAGCCTAGGAG
Organism: Erythroxylum fimbriatum; assembly: GCA_026770325.2. NCBI lineage: Eukaryota > Viridiplantae > Streptophyta > Magnoliopsida > Malpighiales > Erythroxylaceae > Erythroxylum > Erythroxylum fimbriatum. Next base: position 950,492 of record JANZLH020000406.1, read on the forward strand.
TCACAGCGAGAAGTTGCTTTCTTGATTCATTTAGTCTAATAATTGTCTAACAATGCCACGTACCATATTGCTTGTTTAAAATCAAACTTTGAAAATGAACTTGTAGGTGATTGATTCAAACTTAGTACACAAAGCTATTGAATTCTACGTTTTGTCAACAATTCACACGAGCATCTTCTAATTCATAGTTATTTATTTAGTCCTCAAATGGTGGCTTAATCATTTTTCGATTTATGTGGATGACATTTTCTTTTGACTAGTGACAGTTTTGAGAAAGTTGATGTTATCAAAGGCTTTTCTTCGCACAACCTTCAACATTAAAGATTTGAGGCCATTAAAATTGTTTATTGGCTTGGAGATTGCCCCATCTAATGTTGGAATGAATATATGTAAGTAAAAAAATGTGCTTTTGAACTTTTTAAGGAAACTTATTTTATTTATTGTAAACCAATTTTCACTATTTTAATTTTAATAACATGTTAATAAAACAATTTGTAGGTGCCTATTTTTACTTCTTAATGTCACTTCTTATAGGTTATTGGTTGGCAAATTGCTTTATTTGACTCATACTCACATATGTTGTCCATAAATTAAGTCAATATATCGATAAGACAAGTACAGTTCATTTGTAGATTACTTATAGGGTATTAACATATATTATGGATAATAAAGATGAAAGCCTTATCTTTCCTTGTAATTCTTCTATGAAGTTGTAAGGTTCTTATGACTTGGAATGTGTTGATTGTCCAATCACTAAGGTGGAATTAGTTGTCATTGAGTTTTGTAAATATGAAATCATATGGTGAGATTGGTTGGTTTCATTTTAGAGGGGAAATGGTCACAAATCTGTAAAAAATTAGGAGAAATGAAGGATCTAATGATATGTAAAGTAAGGATTAAACGTTCTGTAAGATTAATATGGATACTACCATAACGATTATTATATCTAACTATGAAATCACTTTGTTAAATAACATTTTTGCATAAATGAGTAATGTTGATAGATCTTAGATGTATAGATGATTAACACCCGATGGTTTCATTAATCATGAGTTTGTTAATGGAGTTCAAGCTTTTATTGATTATGCATATTGTCAACCTACTTATGTAGATGGTCTAAACATCAAATGTCCTTGTGAAAAGCTCAAACATATTCGTTTTCTTCTTATTGATGAAGTGAATCTCCATTTATTAAGAAAAGGATTTGTTCCAATTTTTTGCGAGTGGACACGACATAAGGAGCCATTAATTTGTAGCACCTCAAGGGGTAATAAAGTAAATTTGTCAATAAATGTGGACGAAGTATCTTTTGGGATTTGCCATATTAGAAAACTAATTTGAAGCATCATATTCTAGATGTGATGCATATTGAAAAAATATTTTTGACAATTTGTTCAACACTATAATGAACATTGAAGGGAGGACAAAGGACAATCCTAAATCATGAGCTGATTTGAAACTTTTTTGTAGAAGGAATAAGTTAGATAATGATGCATCAGTAAATATCCAAAAGCATGTTACACTTTGGACAAAAAACAAAAGAAAATTTTGTGTGAATGGTTGAAAAGTCTAAGGTTTCCCGATGATTATGTTTCGAACTTGGCAAGGTGTGTGGACATGAGGAAGTACAAATTATTTAGAATAAAAAGTCATGATTGTCATGTGTTTATGCAAAGGCTAATTTCAATTACATTTCGGGAGTTGCTACTGAATAAGGTTTGGGAAGCTATAATATAAGTTTGTTTTTCAAAAGCTTAACATCATCTGAAATAAAGTTGGCTGAAATGGAAAACTAAAAAGGGAAATTCTAGTTATCTTGTGCAAATTAAAAGAGATTTTCCCTATAAGCTTTTTTGACTGTATGGAGCATCTACCCGTATATTTAGCACACAAGACCAAACTTGCTGGTCCAGTTCAATATCGATGGATATATCCGTTTGAGAGGTAATTATAGTTAATAGTTAAATAAAAATTATAGCATGTTTTAATCACATAATTGTAATAACCTTATTTGTAATATAGGTATTTGCATCACTTGAAAAAAAAAAGTCAAAAACAAGGCTAGAGTTGAAGGTTCGATATATAATGCTTATTTAGTGAAGGAAGCAAGTATATTTTGTTCACTTTATTTTGAATCGCATGTGTATACAAGAGAAAGAAAAGTTCTTCGTAATGATGATTGGGGAGAAACAGGTGGTGTTGATGGTAACTTATCTATTTTCACATATCCTGAACGAACATATACATGGTTAACAAAAAGAATGTTAACAGAAGAAGAAATAGAGGCTGCCCATGGTTACATTTTATTGAATTGTGAAGAGGTTCAACCTTCATGCTATAAGTTTAAAGTGGATTTCAAATTGATTATATGGCTTTTTGAAGTTAGCATTGTTCACAATTGTAGATTATATGAGGAATGGTTACACGAGCTAATGCCCGAAAAAACACAGGATGATATTAATAAAGAAGTTGAAAGAAACTTCCACGATGGTTAGAGAAATATGTAAGTTTTCACTTGCAATAATTGAAATGGTTAAATTATCATATCAAAGTGTTTAAATAACATTATACTATTTAATATGATTTTTTTATATAGGCCTCAGAAAATCCAATAGAAAATAAGTTTATATGTGATTTTGTAAAAGGACCTTTGCGAACTGTTAAATCGTATATGATGAATTTTATTAATGGATACAAGTTTCACACAAAATATCATGGTCATAGCATGACAACAGTAAATAGTGGAGTTTGCATACAGGGAGAATTGATGGATTACTATGATAAAATTATTGAGATACTTGAAATTGAGTGCCCCACATTGCCAATAAAATGGAGTGTGATATTTAAGTATGAATGGATTAATCTAACTCCTAATATTGGAAAAAAAATGTACAGTCGATACAATCTAGTTGAAATCAACCAACAAAGAAGATTTCAACAATTTGAACCTTTCGTGTTGACAATGCAAGCGATCCAGGTGTATTATGTCCCTTTTCTCAGCTTACAACGAGATAAGTCAGATTGATTGACCGTTTGCAAAGTAAAACCTAGATGTGTTTTTGAATTACATGGAAAAAGAGAAAAATAAGAGAATTGAAAGTGAAGCATTTCAGGAAGATGTTTATGAAATAAATGCATGTGTAACATATGACGATAATGAACCTTTGAACGATCTAAATAATGAATATGTTGAACTTTCATCTGGAGAGGATGAGGAGGGTGAGAGATCTAAAGAGGAGCCTGAGTTTGATTCTAATTCTTTAGAAAAAGAAGATGATGATGATTTTAATTTACAATTAAATGATGATAACGATTAATTTGTATATGTAATAGAATATTATATGAATAAATCTATTATTACATTAATAATATATTTTTATATATTTAATTTATATTGTTTTATTACTGGAATATTCAACAAAATGTGAATTTTGAGTTAAAATTATGCCACAAAAGAGAAAATAGGAAATGATGCAGCCAAGGGTCAGGTTACCACCATTTGAATGAGCCAATGCAGGTCCAAGCGAAGGATCACATTCTGCAGATGCTACAGAATCAAGTGTTGTAAGTCCAGCTACTGTACATCTAGATGAGGCATTACCTTCCCAACCTATTGTCCTTGTATAGTTATCTTTTTGTACCTGCTGTTACACCATCCAGCAGTCTTGCTACACCCTTCACCACCCCTATACCGATAGAGATATCAGGGGTAAACGTTACGGACGAAAAAGGCAGTCTTCATCCTAGAGCTAAGAGAGTTTATGGAAAAACTTATATAATAATTGTTAATAATCTATAAGTGAAATTCTAAAAATTTTGTAATACATGATAATACCATAGGATTATACTGAAGTTACAGGTTTTAATTTGAAAATGATCTAAAATAGCTTATATATTAGGTTGGTTCCGTTTGAAATATCTCATCCAAGTTTAAAGAGAAGGTAGATTTTGAGGGTTATAGATGAAAGAATATCTTTCAGGCAACAAAGGATTTTTATTATTAGGAGTTTGAGGTACAAAGTGTATATTTTTTAATGTTTTTTATTTTATATAATTTTATACATTAATTAGATAAATATTGTATTCTATAAGTACTTATAATATGTTTTTCTTTTTTCTCAGAAAGAATTTTTTTGGGATTCAAAATTTTGATGTTGTAATTTATAATGTATGGGAGAGGCGAGTTCATGCATATTATAGAGACTTTCTTAGTTTGATACACAAAAATGAAGTACGACCTCCTTACATATATGAAGAAATATGGACTCATTGGTAGCAACATTGGGCATCACTAGAGGCAATTTCTAGTTCAGAGACGTGGCGGACTGGAGGAAAAGAGTTCGTGTACACACTGGAGGATTTATGACCCCCTAGGAGCATACAGAGAAACTTGTAAGTATCTAAAATTTACACTTATATTCTAATTTTTGTACTTATGAAATTTGATTTCAATGTAATTTGATGTATGAAATTTAGAATGAAAATATATGTGTATTATGGAGAATGATAACGTTATAAATGTCTGGGGCCATTAATTACTATGTTGTTGAGTAAATGTTTTGTTCAACAGGCGAAAAATATCATAAAAATAGAGAAAACTCTGCCAAAATCTTTGAAGATTAGAGTTCACTTATAACACTTTAATCTGATGCAGGAAAAGTCTATGGTCAGGAAGCCTACACTACATCAGCTCTTTTTTCACACCTACACTAAGAAGCATGATGGTGTGACCTTCGTCAACACCTAATGTAGAGAATTTAATGTATGTAAAATTTATACTTTAATATTAATTCTTAACAATTATCACTTATTAACATAAACAATTATAATGATACCAAAAATAAGAAAGTATTCAACAATAGTCTCAGCACTCTGAAACTGTTGATAAGAGTCAGACATATCTTGATATGGTGGGTGGTAAAGACCGCCATGGAAGGATCTTCGACTTAGATTCATTTGCAAACACATACTATTCATAATCCTCCATATCCAGTACAATTGCATTTAGTAGGCGGTCCGCATTCAATGAGAGAGTCGTTCAACTTGAGAGCATAGTAAAGAGGCTAAAGGAGTATATAGCCTAGCTCCATCATAAGGTGGATGAGTTGAAGGGGAGGGATAACATCTCGTCACGACAGTCAAAACATCTTGAAAATAACTGCATTACTTAGATGAATAAGTGAACGCAAATGTTTTGCTACTCTTAAGTAATTTTGTATGAATTCTTAATTTACATTGCTTCTCATGTACCTATGCATCAGATAGAAAGAACTATTTCTTGAATTGAATAACAATTGCTTCTCATGTATCTATATGATAGTAAATAATTTTCAAGTCATCATGCATTCCAGTATGCCAATATAGATTAGTGTCAACTATTAAGTACATGTTAATATAATTTTGTATCACTTAGGGACTCTCGTAATGTCGAAAAACTACTAATATGTCTAATAGAAAGTTCTTCCACTCTTTAGAATCTCTTGCTTTATTAGAATATTTAGGCACTTATTTTTTGATCTTGTTAGTACTCTCACAACTATAAATAATATTGTTCTGAAGAAGTACAATTGCATCTTTCAATATAGTAATTAATTAATTAACCTCACTAGAAATAACATCTAGACATTTTTGAAAATTTTAAAAGCATCTTCCTATCTAGTAAATATAATCAATCATTTTAAAGACTTCTTATAGAATAGGGTCAAAAAAAATTCTCTAGACTGGCAAGTCTTTTCCAAGTTATTTCCATTAACTCTTGGCATATAAAACAAATTGTATCATAATATGATACCTGTCATCACAGGGGATAGTTGGAAGCAATTCCAGGCCTATAATTTTTGTCATTGATTACAACTAATTTGAATACAAGTTTTTCAGCATATTTTTGTTAAAACCCTTTCATGAAATACTTTTTAAATATATTTTGGGACATAATAGAACATAAAAATAAGTGGTAACACAATGATCTTGTTAATTTTCAACCAATACTCGTAACAACTAGTGACGGTTATTGTAGCTAAAACCATGTTTCATTGATATATAACTACTAAGGAGACAATCAAACATACGGCTAAAGCTATCTTATTTAATGCAATTACACTTCATTTACTATAAGGCTTACATGAGTTTTTATTTGGAACATATTCATATAATTTCTTTATGTTTCAATTTAGAACCTTTCATGAAACCCTCTAGTAACTATTGTAATTTTCACTAAACTTAGTCCACAACAAAGCTAAGTAATTTGTGGACTATCATAATTTCTATATAGCTCTGTGACTTCAAGGCAAGATTGTGCACAATTTGTTTTAAGTCACTGTAAGTGTTAATTAAAGTTCACATCTGAATTTCTAAGTTTTAAAATCAATTCATCAAACTTTCATCCCTAACAGAACTTTCATCGATCACTTGGTACGCTACATAAATCCATCCCTAATTTGTTTCAAATCTACTGTCTTTTTCCATTATTCACTAACATTAACATAGAACAACAAACAACCCATTAACAACCAAAATAAACTATCACAACTCAATCCACACAAACAAAACCCATTTAACAACACAAAATTAAACAGAAAAAATAAACCCAATAGCTGGGACAACCAACCTCGACAATGGAAGCAAAGACGACAGATGAACACAAACAATGGACGGACGAAATAAGAAAGATTTGTCAGAGATGGAGGAAACGAAGAAGAACATAAAATGAAGAAGAAAACGACAGAGAAGAACAGAAGGAAGGTTTGCGTTTGTCAACTTAATTAAAAGCAAAACGACGATTACCTTCCAATTTAAACGACGTCATTTTCTTTCAGTTTTAATTTACCGACAGAAATTATTTCTGTCAATAAATTCCGTTGGAAATTTTAACCGGAAACTATTGACACCTATTTTTTTTTTTTTTGTAAAAAAGGAAGAGATAATCAGTTACAAACTGGGTTGGGGAAAACAGTTTTCCGACTGATCCTCAGTGAGGAGAAAATGACACCCGATTGGTGGATCAGCAAAATAAGTGACGCCTAAATTAACATGGATGGCATAGTGAGCTAACCAGTCAGCACACCTATTTCTCTCTTGATATGTGTGACTATGGTGAATAGTCCAATTGCGGGAGAGCAACTCATTGACACCTATTTTTACAACGACATTTGCTAGTCTGTCACTAAATTCGGTTAGCAAGTTGGTGGTAACATTTCGTCCTCTTTTAACGATAGATTTTTTATTCCGTCGATACTTTACTACGGAATTTTTTTGTCATAATTTTTTGTTAGTATTTTGTAATTTTCTTATAATGGGTCTTTCCACATATGTGATCATCTCCATTACTTTGTACAAATAAGATGAAACAAAATTTAAGCAATTTATCTAGGCGGTATATGAAAGTTCAAGGCTTAAACCATAGATGTTGACGTGAAGTACGTCAATGGTGTAAGGGACTATTATTCATGACCTCACTTTAAAAAAATGATATGTTCTCTCAATCCATCTTAATATGTAAAATGTGAGTTTTAAAGGGTAGATTAAACGAGTAAATAAGTGGTCTCAAGTTAGACATTAGGTATGCTTGAGTCTCACGATTATACCATCTGTGCATTTCTGGCTAATAAGGATAGTATAAATCATACTTTCAACTTATATTGTGTGAGAATCCTTTAAGATTATTTGAACCTCAAATTAAAATACGCTTTTCACTCATCTAAAGAATTGAGATAATGATTGTTATATTAGAATGTTGCTAGAAAATTACGAACAATTCAATACAAGGAGATATTTTAGATAAGCAAATTAATTTGATTCACAAGAATTGAGAGATGAATAAGATCATTATAAATTCAAGTTTGCATGAATATGTATTTAAAAATACCTACCTACTATGTGGAAAACAATTTGAATATAAAGTATTTATATAATGTGAATGAGATGGTGAATTGATGCAATAAATGATACATGAGTATAGCAAGGGATGGTCCAAATAGTGCAAGAAGCTCTCTTAGGACCTTTTTCTGAGTCCAGATCCTCTGTCCAATATTAATCTCAGCCATTTATTTTGCGGGACCCACATAAATAAATGGCTGAGATATATTGGACACAATAAGATACCATAATATTGGACAGAGGATCTGAACTCTCCTTTTCCAAGAGTTGTTCTTAGTCTCGGATAGAACTCAATTTAAAAGAAGATAATGGGTCAGGATTGAGATACACTAGAGACTATAAAATTATACTAGTTCTGTCATTCATCAACATAACACAGTTGCATATGGGTGAGACTAGTATTTACAATGATACCACACAAAAAAGAAGAGATACACGGAGGTAAAATATGATCCGAAACAGACAACAACTCAGGCCAAATTTAAGAAATAAACGCAAATCTCAGGATATGGAATGCCTCCGGTCTTTGCTTCGTTTTGTTTTGGTTTTGGAGTTGGAGGTTGTGACTCCATCAGCTCGCACAAAAGGATAAAGCTTACCAAGCTTTTTTGAGACAGAGTTTATGAATGACTTTCGAGGCAAATGGGGTTTCTCAGAAGGTGACATTGGGCTGCCTACAGCTGATTTGTTTGCAGAATTTTCAATTTCTTTCAGCTTCATCTTCATTTTCACGAGTTCCAATTTCAGGTCTTGGTTCTCTCTTTTCAAGATTGAGAGTTCATCAGAAACTATGTCACTGGGATATAAACTCAGTTTAGTAGAAAGACCAGGGGAATCTCCACCTGTGAGACTGAGACCACTATTCATAGCATCTCTAAGTCGTTGTTGCTCGTGGTAAAGCACTTGAACCACCGTTTGTACGGGAAGGCGATCGTTCTGAGCTGCATGCGCGCAGGCTTCTCGAGATAGTTTCTGGCAATCCATCAAGCTGCAAACTTTCTTCCTCTCCAAATCACTTAAAGCAGGATGAGCCTATTGATCAAAAACTCAAACTTATGCTAATGGAAATCCAATAGATGACATGTATAGTGATCATTACAGTTGGTGATTTTCTTGCTTCAATATCACAAAGTTTTGGAATTTCAGTAGTCTGATAGAACATAATGTATTATTTGAAACATAGCACAAAAATGTGTTTCAAATCCTGCAGAAATAAAGGGGAATTCATGTAAAAGAGATTGCACCTTGAGGTAGATATCTGTGGCCCTGTACATTCCATCTTCTGTTACCCTCGATTGTTCTGGTATAAGTTCAGCAATGCCAATGAATTTTGCAACAGACAAGTTACGATCAGAAGCTATTTCTTCTAGGTAGTTCTCCATCAACTTTCCAACTCGCTCCATATCATTAGGCAATGATGAAACATAATCATCGTGTGGTTGGTGGTGTCCGAATTGGTGCCCATCCACTTCGTATTCAAGGTAATTCATCATTATCCTCTGAACTGTGTCCACATCAAACAATGTATCTCCTGTGAATGAATAGGAAGGGATCAAGAGATCGTCCAAGACTGCCTGTCCTAATTGTAAAGCCATCCTCTTCTCCAAATCAAGCCTGCAAGCAACTGTTGTCTCCAGGTATATCGCAGCTCTAAGCAACATGGAAAGGAAACTAACAGACAATGCATTTTTCTCTCTTGGCAGAAGACTAACTATTGTTTCTAAGACAACTCTCTTCTCATGTTCTTGTCGCGGTTCAATCTTCTTCCTCCCCTTCCCGAACGTTTCCTGCTCCAGAAACAAAGATGTGAACAAGAAGAACGACACGATCGAATCAAGTCAAGTTTTCAGGTTGCTATCTTACCAAACCTCGCAGAGCTTTCTGTGCATAGAGCATAAGAATAGGTCCAAGGCCATATTGTTTAAACCCTCTAGCCATCATAGCAATCAAAACCCTTTGGAAGATATCAATCCTCAGAACAGTTAAATCTTCAGCCCACCAATCAACTATAGTTTTTGGCTGACACACCATCGAAGAAATTACCGCATCACTACTGTCAGCTGATCTAACTAATGTGGAAAATTGACTCTCTTTGCAGGCTATAAATGCTATTGCATCTATACATCTGCTCACCAATTTCACTTTCTCGGCCAGTGGAATGAGTCTCTCAGATAGATGCAAGACAGAAACTGCCCCTGAAAGGCTTTTTAGTGCAACTTCATTCAAATATGCTTCAGTTCTTGCCACTAAGTTTCCAACTGCGTAGTCCTCTGTCATCTCTAGATATTCTGCCACGCATCGGAGCATGGCGATGTTTTCTGTACTTATTTCAAAGTTGATTCCATAGCAGAACTTTGCTGCAAGTTCAAATGCTTCTGCTCCACCAGTAATATCTGGAAGTCGGATCTCAGAAAGATCAGCACCACTAGATTCTGACACCAATTTTCTTATGTATCCACACTTGGACAGCAATGGAAACTGCAATTGAATTACGAGTAAATTGAAAAATCAGCAATGCCAACTAACGAAGAAGGCTGAGATTCTTTAAGCTGTGATGCATTGTTTTTTTTAAAATATAAATTAGAAGACAGTTCATTTTAATGATTATATTTCTACCATTCTCTTCGAGCTCTATGTGATTATTTAGACCAGGAAAAAAGAGTAGTCAGGATGGACTCACACCTTATGCAATGAAAAAGAGGCTCCTCCAGCATGAACTGTAACGTCACTCGGTATTTCCTGAGAGAATATCCTGTACAATTCCATGGTTAGAGCTCTATTATTAAGTAACAAGAGGCTGAAACATTCTACGGGGGAAATTGACGAAACAGAAAGATAAGTATCAAACCATTCACTGGTTCTTTTCATTGCAGAGGACAGAAGCTCCATCTTTTTGGTGGCCATGTTAGTAGTGCTTGTGCGCACAGATTCTTTCTTATCAAGTTCTACCATTGCAGAGACACAGAAGATCTATAAATGATCATGTCCTAATCAGGGGCTCAATGATAAGCCATGACAAAGGCTGTGGTAAATGAGCTTGTCTATCCGCTACCCAGTTCTCGGTTGCCTCTTTTTAAATTCTCCAGCACGAGACTGCACTGAGCAATAATGAGAGCTCAAGCTTCCATTTCCCTGTAGTCACAATCTATAATCCATTTTCAGCCTCAGAAACAATAATGACAGGTTATGAATTTCCAATACTAGGCTTCTTGGATGAAATATTACGGCGTGTGGTTTGGGATTAAGAAGTTGGATCCAAAGGATGAGAGCCCATCGGAGACCTAAAACAGAAGTTTCCGCGTGGAAATTATTCACATTGACAAAAGTTTGCACCTTTATTTCCTGTTATATTGTATGTAAAATTTTTAATTTAGTATTTTTTAATTTTTAATTTAACAACTATTTTTTAAAATTTATATAAATCAAGTTAAAATAATTTTTCTGACCTATTAAATACCATATATATGTTCATCTATCAGTCATATAAAAAAATAACATTCTAGCCTGATTTATATAAAATTTAAAAAATTAATTACTAAAT
>JANZLH020000406.1:990871-1005201 GCA_026770325.2 Erythroxylum fimbriatum
CGACCCTGTGTGTCGTCCCGCCCGTTCCATTGTTCACCAGTCGAGTGCGTGTGGTACATGCGCCGGACGGTGAGGCATACCTCTCTAAAAAATGGCAATTTCCGACAAGTTTTGGGTCAGATTTTCTCTCTTCCGGGCCCGTTTTCAACCTGTTTCTCAAGGCTAAACACATTTATACTAATTTGATACAATAAAAAGTAAGAAAAAAAACCAAGAAACAGAAGTTAACTCTCCGAAAACCTTATAGAGAAAAAGCTGAAAATTTTTCATTTTTAACCACCCGAACACGTCACCGCTCTGATACCTCGTGTAACACCGTGTCCTGGATCGAACATGAAAGGGCAATAAACGAAGAAATGTAAAAAATACCTGATTTCAGTTCCATAACTTCAAACAAGCTTTCCGAAGTCAAAACGAGCACGAATCCACCTCTATCTTCATTGGAACTGTTCACCGGAACGCGATCAACGTCTTTCTACAGTTTTCTCAAAACGTAAGTTCTCTTAACGAGTCAGAGAATCCTTATACTTATGAATGATATGAGCAACCATAGGAAATCTTAATCTTTATATATAACTTTCATATCAGGCTTCTCCGTCACAGTCTCGATATGGGTCCGGTCCACACTGATCAGGATTCATTTTCCTGCGGGACTTCGACTATTGATTTAGATCATTTATTGGGCTACTTTATTATTTTTATCCGGATTAAATTACATAACTTCACTGATAAGTTATTTGAAAAATTAAAAAATGCAATTAAATGTTGTCCAACTTTATGGAAAAAGTAAAAAATGTCCAACATTTATTACTTTGGAAATTCTTATTTCACTCATTTTTGCTGTGGAGAAATTTAATTTCGCAATTTTGATTGTACCTATAATTCAAATTTTAGGCAATATAATTGTTAACAAAGGCTTAAAATTTAATGTGAATTGGATTTGAGATGCATGGCTTTTGTCCATATACATCCAGTTTGGGACACAAGCAATTCGCGCAGCATTGCGTGTGAGGAAACAGCTACCACGTTCTGCAAGCACCTACTCCAGCTCGAGCCACACAACACACTCGAGACCATAAGTTTGGATAATTCTCATCAAACGTATGAGCATCGGACGAGCGGTGCTAAACAAAGACACGTGGGACAGATTAAAAAAGAAAAACAACACTTCACGATCTTATGGGGCCAAAAATGACTTGAGAATCCAGCAATAACCAAAAAAAAAAAAGATACTTCCATTGTTCTCCTCCACGCAAATAAAGAATGGTCCCAGGAAGAAAATTTTTTTTAAGCAGTAAGTTCAAGACTGTGTTCCTCTCTTGAACACAAACTTATTCAGTGTTTTTGGTGGTGAACTAGCCCAGCTTAGTGAGTTGAGGGTAAATGCTTAGGCTAAATGTCTGCTGCTCTCTAACTCCTAGTTCAGGACAGATTAAACTAGGATGCTGTCATAAATCATGGTTTATCAACTACCATAGAACGAAGAAACCTATTGCCAGGGTTTGGGTGAAGGCTGTGAAAGATGAACCTGATGGAGGTGCTAGCAGATTTCCAGGCCGAAGCTGGGACCCTGGCTTGGAAGTTGAGGTCCCTTTTGAGCAAAGACCGGTATGTCAGGCATGCATGTGTTTTTTCAGGAATCAGGAGCAATACTTGATTGTCTACTAGACTCAATCAAGATTCACGTCGTCTCGTTTCGAGTTTACCACAACCAATCTCTACTTCTGAAACAGGTGAATGAGTACTCGTCACTGAAAGATGGACTCTTGTATTCTTGGGGTCAGCTGGCTCCAGGGCCTCTCTTTCTTCGACTTGGAGGACTCTGGTTGGTAGCATTCACCGTTCTTGGGCTTCCAATAGCAGCTGCAAGTTTCAATCCTTCACGGGTATATTATAAAACCTTTATTTTGAAGATAAGTATTGATACAAACGTGCTTGACTTGGGTATCACCCACTGACCCATCAAGAAAAGTATCTTTTAGTATGTGTGTCAAGAAACATATTCCATTTGCAGATTAGATATCTGTCAATATGATACAGCTTGGTTCACTGTTACAACCTTGCAGGAGCCCTTAAGATTTGTCCTATCCGCTGGGACAGGAACACTCTTCCTTGTATCGTTGATCATCTTAAGAATCTATCTGGTAGGGTAACCAACCTGTTCTTCTCTTATTTCAAATTGCAAACCCTCTTCATTTATTGGTTGAAAGACTACTTTTGAAATCATACATGAACTGTTTCAGCAGCATAAAATTTACAAAAAAATTAGCCGTGAGTGCGAAGACAGTTGCTTTTGTGAACTATTTAGAGTCCCTCATCGCCACATCTAACTTTGGCAGTCACATTGTATACTAAAACCTGTCTCTTACAGCTTGGCCTATTCTTTAAAGAAAGCATCATAACTGTGGACTATATAGCTTTGCGCATCCCACAGGGGTGATACTATCTATTCACCTAAGTTATCAGTTCTATCAGAGTAGGTTATTATGTGGTTGGAAGGAGAATTACAGTGAAGTCCTAGCATTAAATCTTTTTAAAGAAAATTCATCAGGGGCATCGATCCATATGCATGTATGCTAAAAAGAGTCCTATAAAATAATTGAGACCATTTTGAAATCCTGTTACATCTGATTATCTTCTCTCATTCCCCCTCACTTATGGCCAATGAAAGAGTTAACTTATCCCGAATTCTAATGAAATACTGCAGGGTTGGAGTTATGTTGGTGATAGACTTCTATCAGCTGTGATACCTTATGAAGAGAGTGGATGGTACGATGGACAAATGTGGGTAAAGCCACCAGAGGTTAGGATCATTGTTCTCAATTTAGCAACTTTATCATGAAAGTTCACTTCTAGCTTGACTTCTAGCAAATTATAGTTGCTATATACCTGCAAATCTAGACAAGAAGCATGTAAATGGAAGATGTAATTACAACAAACCTGCTGTAACAGTAGATGCCACAAGACATCAGAAACCCTGAAAAAGCTCACATCAGGTTACACGAAGTCAATATATCAAAGAAAATTGCATCCTGATATATGATTGCGAGGCATTTCTGAATATCTTTCCTTTCTGAGAAAGAAGAGAAGAAAGGTTTAGCTAATTCACCAATTTAGTTAAATGGAACATATTCTATTAGTTACCAGTAAGATGGACCATCCAGAACGAAAAGAGAACCCATCAAATCAGAGTTAAAAGATGTGTTAGTTTGATGCGTTGAAGTGCATGATCTAAGGTTTGTACTATGGTTTCCATCAATGTTCATCTTAGCATCTTTGTTTAATTCAGTAATACAAAGAAGCTAACGTGTAAACAAACAAACATGAAAGAAAGATGGAAAGCAGAAACAATAAGTATTATTGAATTGGACCTTATTATATCCTCTATTAATGTAGGCACATGAACAAAGAAGGAAACAATGACATCCTCTATTTTACTTAGCATTTTAGCAGAGATTCACCTATCTACATGTTGGAAGGATGCAAACTGAGAATTGTTTTTCCTTTCTTTTCCAACAGGTGTTGGCACGTGATAGATTGTTAGGTTCCTACAAGGTAAGAAGGCCTTCCCAATCATCCCTCGTGTACAAGAAAAATATACCATAATCTATATCTACCACATATCCATTCATGAAACATGTGAATAGGCATTTTGATATCAATAGCAATGCAAAACTAATTTCTGCACAATCTGACCTAGGAAAGCAGAGCACACTAATAGAAATGGAGCAACATAAACATGTAAGGGGCTTAGTATGTGTGTCGAAATGGCATTCGATCATATTAGCCACAACTCTTGAACATCTTTCCAAATAAAAGAGAGTGATAAAGGAAATTCTTGTCTCTAGGTTAAACCAGTCATCAAAATGTTGAAACAAACACTAGTCGGAACAGGGGTGCTACTTGTTTCAGCAGTGCTACTGTTTATCTTTGCTACACCAGTTGAGGATTTCTTTAAAACCACCCTTTCCAACGAAGAGAATCCATCAAATGAGTTGGTTTCAAAAACCAACCAAAAGTACAACGTAAGGTATGAGCACAAACATGAAGACTTCAATTGCCATTTTAAATTTGCGCCTAGTTTATATGCTTAAATTTTTCTTCTGCTGACACATTTTGTTCTGCATACTGTAGAAAGGAGGAATTGGCTAGATTGCCAGCGGAGGTGATCACTGATGATGATTTAGCCGAAGCTGCTGCAAAAGCTGCTGATGGAAGACCAGCATACTGCAGAGACAGATTTTATCGTGCATTAGCAGGTGGGCAGTACTGCAAATGGGAAGATCTAGTTGACTAATTAGCAACAAGAGAAAGATTGGTTATGTTCAAACATCTAAGTTCTATTTACCAAAGAGTATCGTACAACTTTTGTAGAAAAACTAAATCTCCAACATCAGATACATAAGCGAAAAGGAAACTTGCCAAAGCAGATTTTGCAACCAATAGCCCCATTAAGAACTTTGTAAAGAAGCTCTCTGGACCAATGGAGAACGCCAAACAGTTGGACCTCAAAAATAGTGCTGGCACTACTGTTTCTGTTTGCATCTTCAGAATCCGAATCTCTATATTCAAGACAAAGCGAATGCATTGCATGATGGAGTATTCAGCAACCATATAAGAAACAGTGATACACCAATGTTTAGTCCTAACAATTTGGGGATCAACAAGCATTAAAAAATACCACCAAGAATCCCTTCTTATCTCTACATTATTGCTTCTTTCTTGTCTCAAGATGCTCCAACTCTTGTCTCTAATGATCTTTTATTGTCTAATGCCAACTTGTACCAAATCACTCAATTCTAACACAAATTTGTCAAAACTCATTCCTTCTTTATTATGTTAAGTTAAACCTGTTAACTTCGAGTCGAGTAAGGCTAGAACGGGCCAATCTAGGACCCTTTTGCCATCTCTACAAACATCTCACTAAGTTTGATGTTTTGAGAAACAACTGAAACCTACAATATCATTTATTTTGATTCACGACATTAATTCAAATTCAGTCTTTTGATTTTTGAATTCGAACAGAAGTTCTTTGTACAAATGCATTAATTGTAGAGACAAAACTAGTCCGAGGACACGAAGTATTATCCTTAACTTGTCATCAAGTCCCTGTCACCAAATTGGAAGCTTGACTTAATATCAGTTGGTAATTTACGCATTCTAGAAGTCTACAACATGGGCAACATATGGATAGAATTTGGTGAACTATCGATTGCTTGATCTCATGAAGACTACTTGATCAAGAAAGCGTATTCACTTTTGGGAATGAGCCCAGGAGATAAATCAGCTTAAGAAAAGCAATAACGTGAAGGCACTGCAGGAAAACTTGTCTATTTTGATCCAACAACGATAAAGCAAAATCGTGGGAAAGTGTACTTTTTAGCGAATAGACAACAACAATAAGATAAAGATAAAGATAAACATTGTAACGCCGAAAAATATGTAAAGATTCTCAAGGTATGGAAGTGTAGTATTTCCTGCAAGAAACCTCCTTACAACTAAGCGAGATCTAGATAAAGGGAATTAAATAGCAAACTCCATGGGAATGAAGGATTAGAAGCTCGTAATTGAAGGGAAGCTGAAGCAAATAAATCAAGACCAAGTGACCCACCACATGTGCCAATCACATTTCTGTCTCTAACTAGTACCTACTGCAGACAGTTCGTTTATAGGTCATCACCACTTGTTACAGTAATCCACTTTTCTTTGGTGCATTAGATGTCTCAGACAGGTATATTCCAATTTGAGGTTATTCCAGTTGTCTCCCTACCTTAGAGGTAGGGTTAAATTAATCTTGGATACTCTGTGGAGAAACAATATTACTATGTACACAGTGCACATGCCAAGTTTATTGACCATTTTTCTTTTCAAGAATGACTGATGTATTGACATTATAATGACCTAACACATGATGCGAACAATCTAAAAAATGGTTTAGATTACAGTTATAGATTCCTCCTTATTAGATAAGATTCCAACCAATTGTTCCAAAAAGGTTTAAAAGGATCCGGTATTAGGTTGTTGTGAATTCTTATTAATAGTTTAGGTTAGGTTTGAAACAAACGTTAATGGAATTATAGGAAACATCAAACAGAAGGTATCATGTAACTTTCAACATAAGTTTTCGATTGGAATACTATCCAAAAGTCACATTTTCATTACCAACCAAGAGGGGATGCAATGACTTCGACACTCTAGCTACTCAGAATCACAGGAATCAGCAGATTCTTGTTCCCAATCAACAGCATCCCCTCGGATAAAATTGACAAGATCCAACTACAGTCAGTATTCTAATGGTGAACGTGATCTCTTGGCCCACCATCGCACAAAACAATAACTGAGATCAAAACTACAATTTTCTTCGACTCTTGTACTTGCATTTGCCTTGGAACTTCCCTGTTCTGCAAGAAGAGAAAAAAAAGAAGCTATTTTTGTGCTTATCTATTTGGGAGCAAGAAGGTTGGTAAGCTTCCGTACATCAAAAGCAAGTAGGAAAAAGAAAACAATTGGTGTAGACAAGTACTCGTGAACCATAACTCGTATGATTCAAGATTACCTTCCAAACTTCATCATTAATCTACACGATGATTATAAGGAACAACAACGACAAATTATCACCGGAACAATAGTATATCAGATAATGGAAATTGACAAAGCACACTTTGGCAATGCCTGAACATTGTCAGGGTCCCCTATCGGAGTACGGGATTCCATAAGCTGTAAAGAGAGTTTGATAATTGCTTTCTTGGACTTACTCGGGCTTTGTTTTGATCAGTCACTGCTCTTTAACCTGCAAAAAGAGCACGCACCATTTCAGGCGGTGGATAAACAGAGAAAGAGAGGAACAGAAGAGTTGAATGGATAAAAGCTGGAACACGCACGTGACTGAAGCTAGCTAAGCCGTCCCCTTGCTCTTCCTTTTTGTCCCGACCCAATCATGTACTGAAACAGATAACGACTCTGCGTTTGTGTTCAGGTTCAATCTCCCTTTAAGTGCACAGTGCACACTCTCTCGTTGTATTAACCTGTTAAACAAGAGGCGTTGGCCAAAGCCAAAGCTTCTATCTTTATTCCTTGGTTGAACTCTCAGGCACCGGAGAACGAGAGAGAAACTCGAGATGAAGACATCTACAATGTCCTTGGTCAGTTTTCTCCTTCTGGGTCTCTGCCACGTGTTGGTGGCAGCATTGCCGGAGAGCAATCGCAAAACTTACATAGTTCACATGTCCAAATCCCAGATGCCGAGGAGTTTCGAGCACCACACTCAATGGTACGACTTGTCTCTCAAATCCGTATCTAAATCCGCCCAGATGCTGTACACATACGACAATGTCATTCACGGATTTTCCACACGGTTGACGCCTGAAGAAGCTAAATTGCTCGAGAACCGACCTGGGATTCTCTCCGTGTTGCCTGAGTTGAGATACGAGTTACACACAACTCGCACACCTCAGTTCCTTGGACTTGACAAGAACGCCAATATGTTTCCCGCGTCTGATTCAGTCGCTGAACTGATAATTGGTGTTTTAGACACCGGTGTGTGGCCAGAAAGCAAGAGTTTCTCAGACACTGGACTTGGTCCAGTGCCCAGTAACTGGAAAGGCGCGTGTGAATCCGGCACCAACTTCACTGCCGCAAATTGCAACCGAAAATTAATCGGCGCAAGGTTTTTCTCCGCAGGCTACGAGGCCGCGCTAGGGCCCGTTGACGAGTCCAAAGAGTCCAAGTCGCCCAGAGACGATGATGGTCACGGGACTCACACCGCGTCCACAGCAGGTGGATCACAAGTGGAAGGAGCCAGTCTTTTTGGCTACGCACCTGGGACGGCACGTGGAATGGCCGCAAGCGCGAGAATCGCCGTGTACAAGGTATGTTGGATTGGTGGTTGCTTCAGTTCTGATATACTTGCAGCCATGGAAAAGGCCATTGACGATGGCGTCAACGTACTGTCAATGTCTCTCGGCGGAGGGACGACTGACTACAAAAGAGACAGTGTTGCAATAGGAGCTTTTTCAGCAATGGAGAAAGGCATCTTGGTCTCTTGCTCAGCTGGAAATGCAGGTCCAAGCTCGTACAGCTTATCAAATGTCGCGCCTTGGATAACCACCATCGGTGCTGGCACGCTGGACCGTGATTTCCCTGCTTATGCTAGTGTTGGCAATGGTCAAAACTTTTCAGGAGTTTCTCTTTATAGTGGAAGATCGTTGCCAGGAAAGTTACTGCCTTTTGTATATGCTGGTAATGCTACTAACGCGACAAATGGGAACTTATGCATGATGAACACGTTGATATCGGAAAAAGTAGCCGGAAAGATCGTGTTATGCGATCGTGGAGGGAATGCTAGGGTCCAAAAAGGAGCTGTAGTGAAAGCAGCTGGTGGAATGGGTATGATTTTAGTAAACACGGCCGCGAACGGTGAAGAATTGGTCGCTGACGCTCACTTATTGCCTGCGACAGCATTGGGACAGAAAAATGGCGATGAAATAAAAAAATATTTGTTCTCTGATCCAAATCCAACGGTGACGATTCTCTTCGAGGGAACTAAAGTGGGAATCCAACCCTCGCCTGTTGTTGCAGCGTTTAGCTCAAGAGGGCCTAATTCAATCACTCCGGATGTTCTGAAACCAGACATGATAGCGCCGGGTGTCAACATCTTAGCAGCGTGGTCCGGTGCTGTGGGTCCCACCGGTCTGCCAAGTGACGGTCGGCGAGTGGAGTTTAACATCATTTCTGGCACCTCCATGTCTTGCCCACATGTGAGTGGCCTTGCCGCCCTGCTGAAGGCGGCGCATCCAGAGTGGTCGCCGGCGTCCATCAGATCGGCGTTGATGACCACTGCTTATGTTGCGTACAAGAATGGCCAGAAGCTGCTAGATAGTTACACTGGAAAAGAGTCTACGCCGTTTGATCAGGGTGCGGGACACGTTGACCCTGTATCGGCGCTCAATCCCGGGCTTGTCTATGATCTAACGGCTGATGATTACTTGGGCTTTCTCTGCGCTTTGAACTACACATCCTCGCAAATCGCAACACTGGCAAAGAGAAACTTCACATGTGATGCCGAGAAGCAATACAGTGTGACCGATCTCAACTATCCTTCATTTGCGGTCAACTTCGACACCACAAGGATCAAGAGTGGGGGTGTGAATGTGATCAAGCACACGAGAACTCTTACCAACGTGGGCCCCGCAGGAACCTACAAGGTTTCAGTTACACCGCAGGTTCCTCAATTAGAAATTGCGGTCGAGCCCGACACGTTGAGTTTCAATGAGTTAAATGAGAAGAAGTCGTATACAGTCACGTTCACCGGAGGTTCAAATGCCGCCAATAATGTGAACAGCTTTCATCGTCTCGAGTGGTCTGACGGGAAACATGTCGTTGGGAGTCCAATAGCTATTAGTTGGTCTTAGGACAACAGATAATTGGTTTGACGTCATAAAATTAGTTGCTCGAAGAGCCTGGTGAATGATTTCGTGTAAGCTATTCAAAGTTCTCAAGTTCATTGATTGTTAAGCAGATAATAAGGAGGAAGGCTGGATTTGGTGTTTTGTTTCCTATTCCTTGTCTGTGTGGAAAGAATTACTACATGCCATGGAGGGAACCCATCAGAAAGGTGGGGCGTCTTCTTTTGCACTGTACAGACTACAGTACAGTGTACTGGCAATTTGTATTGCTTTGTGATATTTTTAGGTATCTTTTGAATTACAATGCGATTCTACGGGACATTGGTAGATATGAAGAATATAACAGAGAGTTTTGTAGTGCGAGAAAAAACTATTTCTCACTCTATCAATTGTATATTTAACAAAGCTCAATCTGAGTCTTTAAATAACGTTTCTGTACAAGAAAAAAAAGTTTTACGATTCTAACAAACTAACTACTGCTTGACAGCAATAAGCTAAACAACCACTATACATCTACGGTAATTACAGGAAAGAGAAAAGAAGAAAATGAAAGAGTAAAGAACAGAATGTATAATCTTTACATCCCCCCTCAAGTTGGAATTTGATAAAAATCAATCAAAGCCAACTTGGGCAGCAATCGATGAAACACCGGCGAAGGAAGAGGCTTGGTAAAAAGATCCGCAACCTGTAAAGAAGACGCCACATGAACCAGAGAAATGAAACCCTGTTTGTACTGATTGCAAACAACATGACAATCGATGTCAAGATGCTTCGTGCGTTCATGAAACACATGATTACAGGTGATGTGAATGGCGGATTTATTATCACAATGAAAAGGAATCGGCAGAGACAACGGAACCCGTAAATCAGTAAGCAAAAAACTGATCCACTGCAACTCGCACACAGCCGAAGCCATTGCTCTGTATTCGGCCTCGGCAGAGCTTCGAGAAACAGTAGTTTGGCGTTTGGTCTTCCAAGAGATTGGACTATCCCCCAAAAAAATACAGAAACCAGTTAAAGATTTTCTGGTTGTGACGCAAGTAGCCCAATCAGCATCCGAATAAGCTCGTAAGGATAAATCCGAAAAAGCAGAAAAGTGAAGACCTAAAGACGGATTAGTTTTGAGATACTTCAAAACATAAACCGCATGTTGAAGATGAACCTCTCGAGGAGCCTGTAAAAACTGGCTGAGTTGCTGCACACAGTAAGTGATATCCGGTCTGGAAAATCCTAAATATAACAACCGGCCAACAATGCGTCGATACTCCTGAGGATCTGCCAACAAAGGACTGCTGTCACTCTGCAAATTACCACCCTTCGGAAAGGGCACACGCTTAGGCTTGGAACCAAGCAAACCCGTGTCTGCCAACAAGTCCAGCACATATTTTCTCTGGTTAAGAAAAATGCCAGTATGATCACGAATAAGTTCTAAACCAAGAAAATACTTAGCCTCCCCTAAGTCTTTAATGGTGAATTTCGCATGAAGGGCAGATTTGAGTCGAGTAAGAGTAGCATCAGAGTTACCACTGATAAGAAGATCATCCACGTACACCAGAAGCATTAAGAAACAATCATCCTTATGAAACACAAACAGACAGTTATCATGCACACTTTGCTGAAAACTAAAGTGGAAAAGAAAAGCTGTGAGCTCAGTGTTCCACTGTTGAGAGGCTTGTTTAAGCCCGTATAAAGATCGCACTAGCTTACATACTTGTCCCTTACATGCTTTAGTATATCCTTCTGGTGGTACCATGTAAACATCTTCATCAAGATATCCATGTAAAAACGCGTTATTGATGTCTAATTGGTGTAAAAACCATCCTCTAGCCGCGGCAATAGCCAGAAATATCCGCACAGTGACAACCTTCGCCACCGGTGAAAAACTGTCATTATAATCTTCTCCATAAACTTGATTATACCCCTTAGCTACTAGACGAGCTTTATACCTGTCTATCGTCCCATCCGGCTTAAACTTCAACTTGAAGACCCACTTACTCCCAATAGCCGTCTTCCTGATGGCAACGTAGTGAGCTCCCAGGTATGATTATTTTCCAACGCCTGCAATTCTAAATCCATAGCCTGAACCCACTTCACATCTTGACATGCCTCCCGAAAATTCCTAGGTTCCTTTGCTTCAGTCACATGACAGAGGAAGTCGGCAACATCGACAGACAACCTGGTAGTAGCAAGGAAAGGAAACGTGTTGGGCTGATGAGGAGAAGTACACGGCTTTGTACCTTGTGTGGAATTCACGACATAGTCAGACATCCAAGATGGAGCCCTTCTTGCTCGACTGCTCCGACGATCTTCAGTCAGTGGAGACAAGTGAGGTGCCACAGTTGGATGCTCATCTGGAACAGGGAGGGCCACACGAAACTCTTCAAGTCCATCGGCCATATGATTATCAACTCTTGGAGGAACAAGTTGAGGATCCGCAATATCTTCACTCAGGACATGCATTGATGGTATAACGTGTCAGTAGTATCTATAGACTGGTGACCTGCATAAGGAAATAGATGCTCATGGAAAGTCACGTCCCTAGAGATGAAGACTTTTCCTGTGTCAATATTAAAAACTTTGTAACCCTTCACACCAGCGACATAACCCAGAAAAAGGCATTTTGAAGCTCTTACAGCAAGTTTATCCTTCTGGGGCTTTGTATCAGTGGAATAACACAAGCAACCAAAGATCCGTAAATTGGCTAGATCAGGTGGTTTCTTAAACAAAACCTCATAAGGAGTTTTTCAGTTCAAAGTAGCAGTAGGCAGATTATTGATTAAATAAGTAGCATGAAGAATAGCTTCACCCCAAAACTTAGTGGACATGTGGGCTTGATGCAGTAAAGCTCGTGCAACTTGAAGAATATGTCTATGCTTCCTCTCAACTCTACCATTCTGCTGTGGGGTATAGGTACAAGACCGCTGATGAAGTATACCATGATCAAAAAACACTTGCTGACAATTAAATCCTATGAACTCACCTCCATTATCTGTTCGAACCATCTTAACCACACACTTATACTGTGTTTGAACCATGAGAATAAATTTGCGTAAAATGAAACCAACTTGATCCTTATGTTGCATCAGAAAAGTCCATGTAAGACGACTGCAATCTTCAACTATGGTGAGAAAATAAAAGGCACCTGTTAACGATGACCTCGTATACGGACCCCAAACATCAACATGAAGTAAGTCAAATAGTTCTGTACTATGGCTGTCACTAGTGGGAAACGGCAATCGAGTTTGTTTAGCCTTCGCACAAACATCACAAACAATAGCTGAGCCACTCATTGTTTTATTAATAAAAGGAAGTTTCTGTACAATGTCAAAGGAAGGGTGCCCCAACCGTTGATGCCACAATACAGTAGAGTCCTTACCAGGAACACTATCTATATACTCCACATCCTTATTCAAACAACAATCATCAACATGATTTACAGCACGATGTAAAGAAACAAAAGCAGTGGTCAACACATCTGGATGAAAAGACTCTGCCGTAAGATAGTACAAATGACCAACCGCTCTGCCCACAGCCAAGACACTCTCACATTTCTGGTCCTGTAAAACACAGAAGGATGGATAAAAGATGAAAACTCCAACGCCATGTTGCAAGAGTCAGTTCACAGATAACAAATTATATTTGAAGCTCGGTACATAAAAAACTTGTGTCAATACTACATCCTTGCTCAGCCTTATTTCGCCCACCATGCTAACTTTCTTTACTGATCCATCTGGTAAACTAACTGTGGAAGCCTTATTCACTGGACCTAGCTTATGAAACAAGCATGCATTGCCTGAAATGTGTATGCTAGCCCCAGTATCCACAATCCAACACGAGTGCTGTATATCGTGAGTACCTAGTTTCGTTTCAAGAACAGAAATATTACCTGCAAATTCTGCACCCAAGTTCACTTTCTCCATGTTCGATACTTGCGTTTGGTCTTTCATCAATTTCGATAGTTCCTGTTGAATGATGGCCCTCATGCTCAATCCGCCGCCAGTATCATCTTCACTGTCCTCTAACGGTGTCTCGGCCAAGTTAACTTTGCCTGCTTTTCCACCAGATTTCTTCTGTTGATTTTTAAGATCAAAATACCACTCAGGATAACCATGTAATTTAAAACAAGTATCCTTCGTGTGGCCATCCATTTTACAAAAGGAACATTTTTTATCCTCTTTATCGGCTTTCCAGTCCCTTTTCTTGCCGTTGCCTTTTCCTGCATTAGAAGTCTTGATTGGCCCTGAGCCAATCATGAGAGCATTGCCTTCTGTTACCTCCCCAAAAGAATCCGAAACCTGCTTTTGCCTCTCCACATTCATCAGCATTGAATACACTTTGTCGATATTAGGATAAGAATCCATCATGAGAATCTGATTCTTGACATGGCTATACGAATCGTTTAATCCCATTAAGAACTGAATAATTTTGGCATTGTCATTAAGTTTCATGATCTTACCAGAAACGTCACAAGTGCAACAACCACAAATACATTGTGGAACAGGGACAATACACTGCAGTTCGTCCCATAATTTGCATAGGTTCGTGAAATAAATGGAGAGATTAGAGTTACCTTGTGAAATACTGTCAATTTCTCTTCGGATTTGGTATTCTTGAGGTCCAGTAGAATCACCAAAACGATTTGCCAGTTTATCCCATAGGTCCTTAGCAGAAGACACGTAAAGAAACGCATCATGCAAATCCTTGGTCAACGAGTTAAGAATCCAAGATTCCACCATGGCATTGGCATTCATAATTTCTTCGTAATCTGCCGCATCCTCAGCAGGAATCTGAATTTTTCCAGTTATATAACTGGTTCTGCCGGATTTTGGCTGAACTGAGCATTGCCGTGTGGATCCATGACTCGGCTGTTCTTGATGAAGACCTGGGCGTGAAGATACCTGCAAAACAAAGGAAGGCACGTCGGGG
>JANZLH020000406.1:1011603-1030285 GCA_026770325.2 Erythroxylum fimbriatum
TTAGTTGAATAGCATTTATAACTTATTAACATAAAGATAAAAGTGAAACCCACCTTAATCCTTGCTTAAATCTTGTTCAAGGATGTTCCTCCCCTTGCTCCTCTTGCCCACTTTGAAATTCTTGCCTCTCTTCAAGAATAACAAAAATCCCAAATCAACATAACTCAAATTGAAAACCTTCATGACCCAATGCATGAAATTAGTTCTAGAATCACTAAACCCATTCTATTTCTAAGCTTTCTAAACCAAGAACCAAACAAAAGCCAAACCTTGAAAGCTTAACTCACCTTGAATCCTTACTCAAACAAGAAGTTTCTTGGTTCAAAATGTAGCTTGGACTCTCCTCCACCTTTTTCCTTCTTGGACTTTCTTCAAACAACCCCTTGAATCACTTAGAAACTCAACCCTAGCATCCTTTCTTTTTCTTCTTCTTTCCTCCTTCTCCCACGACTCTCTCTCTCTTCTTTCCCTCTCAATTTCGTTCACTCTCTTCCTCTCTTGCAAGACTACTTCTTTTCTCTTCTTCTTATACTTCCACTTAAGCCCAAAGCCCAATAGCCCAATAGACTTTTAATGTAAAGCCTTTTCCATTTTTAACTTAAACCCAACTTATTCCCTTCTCTTTTCATACCTCCTTAAGGCCCAAAGCCCATTAGACCTTTAATGCATTTATCACCTAACTCTTTACTTCAATTTAATTCATGCTAACTCATGCCACCTAATTCATTAATGCTACCTTACTAATTAATCCCAACACCAATTTAACCTAATGCTATCATACTAATTAATGTCAACTTAATTTAATCCATTAAGATTCCAAAAATCATGTAATCATGCTTTATAAAATAATAAAAAAAATATTCAGGGGCTAACAGTTTCACTAGTCCTTGTCACTTTGGATCTTCTAATGTTTTTCAATGCTTATGTGACCTAGGTGCAAGCATAAATATTATTCCTTTGTCTCTCTATAATAGACTTGGAATTAGTGAACTTAAACCAACTACAATTTCATTGCAACTTTCTGATAGATCAATTCGATACCCTATTGGTATAGTTGACTACTTACTAGTGAAAGTTGGTAAGCTTATAATTCCAACTGACTTTGTTGTGCTTAAGATGGATTTCAATATGCAGGTTCCTATAATTTTAGGAAGACCATTCTTAGCCACTGGTGGAGTATTGATTGATGCTCTAGATGGTAAGCTAACCTTGAGAGTTGGTGATAAGGAAGTGGTGTTTAACATTTTCAAGGTTTTAAAAGGACCCTCTTTCGATGAAGTCACCTATAGGATAGATGTAATTGATTCTCTTACAATTGAATCTATTCCTAGATTAATGTATGATGATGCCTTAGAGACATGCCTCGTCTTTTAAGTTTCTTGTCATTTAGTTCAAGTAGCTAGGATTAATTAGTAGTGAGTATCTTAGTCCTTGTGGGAGACGACCTTGGAATATAGACTTTCGTTCTTTTGGACACATAGTAAAATCTGAATCTATATAACTTATGAGGTCTAAACTATTAACTTTTTTGAATGTCAATATATAATCCTTAGTTTCTTTTAGATATCTCAATACTCATTTAATTGTATTCTAGTGGCCTATTTCTGGGTTGGCCAGATACCTACCTAGTAGTCCAATAATAAATGAAATGTTCGGTCTAATACAAACCTAAAAATACATCAGGGTACCAATGCTACTAGAATAAGATATATTCGTCATAGCCTCTCTCTTTGTATCATTGTTTGGACATTGTGACAAAGATAATCTCACACTGTAAGAGATTAGTGCTGCAATAGGTTTACAATTGACTATATTAAACCTTTAGAGAACTCTCTTAGTGTATGTTCTCTACGAGAGACCTAACAAGTATTGAGACATGTCCTAGTGAATCTGAATACCTAAGACAAAAGATTCCTAACTAAGGTCCTTCATATCAAATTGCTTGGCCAAAAGCTACTTATTACAATATGGTCAAGTCATTCGAACCGAGTAAGATATCATCCACATATAATAGTAGAAAGATAACTTGCTTCCTCTAACTTTATAATACAAGCATCTTTCAACTTTATTTTCCACAAAGCCAAATTAGGGAATAACCTTATTAAACTTTAGGTACCATTGTTTGGAGGCTTGTTTCAAACCATACATAGATTTCCTCAGGTTATAAACCATATCAGCTTTGTCTTGATACTAAAATCCTTTAGGTTGATACATATAAAACTCTTTACAAATGTCCCCATTTAGGAAAGTAGTTTTGTCACTAGTAGCTTATTGTAATACTACATAAAAAAAACTAGACTTAAAACTATAGTGAGTGATGAGTCTAGGTGGATCCCACAGAGAGTGTGTGTAAAGCTTTCGTAATGAAAATAATTGGTGTTTAGGTTATTGGGGGGGTGTTTGGTTTTGAGTAACAAAATAAAATGAAATTAAACTAACAAAAACAAATTAAAGAAAACAACAAAAAGTGATAAAAATGATGAATGTGTTAGGGATCCAATCATCGGTTCAATCTTGGCCTATATATGAATAAGTATATTTCATTTTTTTGTTATTCTTATATTTCTGCTAGCAACTATTGATCATAGATTAACAACAAGCTCTATTAGTCTCAGTTTTCCCTTAGATTGTGTTTAATTAATACAAGCTCTTTAATTAAACCTAACTATCGGACAATCTAAAACAAGCTCTCTAGATATAGTCTGACAACTGCATTAAGAATACGGAAAACATATCATTCTAGACAATAACTACACAAGCTCTGGTCATTTAACCTATGTTATGTTATCCCTAATGATTAAAAAGCATTAGTTACCACAAATGAATCGGAAACACAACAATTACCTATTGTATTCGATTCTAGTAATGGTTTCGTACATAAAAACAATCAAATAGAGCATTCAATCATTCTTAAATAACTCCCAAACAATAAACATAGGATAACATAATCAATACCTAAGAGAGAAAGAACAACAAACACAATGAAGGGATGCCTAAAATGTGTCTTTGACGTTGATTTCACCTCCGAAGCGGGTTGGGGAAGCTTAGTCCTCTATGGATCTTCAAAATTTGTCTGCTCTACCCCTAAAAAGATTCCCAAATGTTGCATTCACCCTTTGCTCATTTTTACGGAAACATCTTCTATTTATACAAAAAATTAGGTTTCGAGTGATAGGTTAAAAAATTTCCACCCCTAACTATTTGAGTCACAACCATGACTATTGAGTCACAACCATGACAACTAAAGTTATGGCCATGACATATAATGCATGGCCATGATTTGATGCTCACGTTCATGACCTAATATTCTTCATCATATATTCTTCATTTTATGGCATTTTCTTGTCTCCTTTTCTCTCTAATCCTTCTCTTTTTGTTACATGAAAACAAGTGAGAGTGAATCTCAAGAAGATGACTAAAAGAATATGCTTTCAACTCACTTTAGCTCTTATGCTTCCAAATTCTACCTAAAACTAAATATGAACCAAAATGAGTTTCTTAAACATTTCATAATATTAATCACTAAGTGTTGTGGAGTAATGTATAACCAATTAAGCACATATCAGATGCCAATATAATGTAGTTTTATATCATAATTAGCCACTATTATCATAATCACTTTAAATGCATCCTTAAATGATACAAGAAAAAAGGTAACATCAAAGTCAATCCATTCTCTTTAAGACAACCTTTAAGCAACCAAATAGGTTTTGAACCACTCCATTTTACCATGAAAGTCCTTTTTGATCTTATAAATCCATTTACAACTGATAGGTTTACAATTATAAGGTAAATCCACAAGCTCTCATACCTTACTATACTTTATTGATTACATCTCATCCTTTATTTCATCCTACCATAAATTTGCATGAAGTCCAGAAAAAACTTTTGTAAAAGTCATTAGATCTAGTACATGTCTAATATCGTAGTCTTGTTCATCTAAATAGACTAAGCAATGAGATGAAATAGCAGGTCTTCTCACTCTAGTAGATCTTCTTAATTGAACTAGTTCATTATGCTTTTGTATTTTAAGAACCTCAGTTTGTACTTATATGGGTTCCTATCCCTGCATTGGTATGGTACTAAGACTTGGATCTACTAGTTTTGATTGTATGAGTGATGAATATGAAATCACTATATTATCCATCCTTTTATCATATGATGAATGAGAATGACTGCCCTCATCATAGACGTTATGCTCAAGAAACTTAGCTATTTATGATTCAATTATTCTAGATCCTTCATCTCTGTAGTAAAATTGCATTCCTTAGAGTGGTTGAGATAACTAACAAAATAAAAATGAGTAGAATAAGAAGGTGACTTATCTGTAAGAAAATCTCAGTGTGTGCATCATATATATGCGGTGCAGAAAAAAAAATTTCGGGACATTCCTGAAGTCCAGGATCTATGTGCCTATACAAGGAAATACCATAAAACCTAGCTGAATATTCCCAATTGACATACATGTTCATAACATATATATATATATATAGGAATTCATGGCATTTACATAAATCAATCACTCACATAATAACCATGTACCTTATGTGTAGTCTCCTTCATTCTTTAATCTTCTACTCGTCAGGTTGTTGCAAACCACAACGACCAAAACAGACCATTTCCAACGATATCAATGCGGAGATTAGAGAAACTAACTGAATCAAACTCTTTAATCCGAAAATGGCTAGAACAAAGACAAGAGTGTTAGTTCTCACGTTTGCTCTATGGAGAGAAATGTGAAGGAGAGGAAGAAGATGAAGAAGGTAAGAAAGATGAGAGGATAATGTGAGAATCGTGAAGAAGGATTTCTTAAAACGTGTTTTTCATCTTACTTGCCTTTTTTGCATTTATCTTTTATTGCTTTTGTCATTTATCAATTAAAGACATTAAATCCAACTTTAAAGAAGTCTCTCTTCCTTTTCCACATTACACACACCTTTATATATATATATATATGCTGAGGTGGTCCAGCCACACTGGTGTCAGTCCTACCGGGTTCCGAGTATGGAAAAACTTCAGAGACTTGTTTCAACAATATCGATGTCGCAATTTCTTCAAGACATATCCCGATCTCATCGGGATCCATTTAGTTCTATTGCTCTCCATATAATGGATCTCTATCCAAAAACATTTTATGAATCCTCCAAGTCACTCTTATGCGTGTGACCCATTAGGTTTCCGGTTATGTTGGCCACTTAGATTAACACTTAATCCAAGCAAGTCATGAGCGGTGCCTAGTAACACATCATGAACCCTAAGATCGGAAAGTAAGTGGTTTGACGAATGAACCCGTACTCATCACGAACCATCTTACTAACCCTCCTATAGACAATTGCTATGCAATTCATCCTTTCACCATGCTATACCCCACTTAGTTATGAGTATGGGCAAAGTGTCAACTCTCACTAGACTGACTACATCAAATCCAGTCTAAGTGATATCAGTTCTCGTCTTGGGACTCATTAGTCTATTTGTCAATGAAGACATTCTTCATGACACATATCTCTAGCTAATTCTTCATGACACATATACTCTAGCTAGAGATTTCTAAGTAATGACCCTGACAAGAGGCCGTGGGTATTAAATTCTGCTGTCACATAAGTGGTGAATCCTTTATTGTCTACTCAGTTACCTTCAAATAACTCAAGCTATACCTAATCACCACCCTATGAGCGACCTTTATAATGCAACAAAGAATGGAGTCAAAGCATAGAATCAGTATACAAGATATCCGTGATTATCTCAAGTCTAAGGATACTTACACCATTGTTATGATGAGATTATCACTAACATTAGAATAGGACATCCATGTGATGATCTCATACTACCTCTAGTAAGCATCCACATCTCAACTCTAAACATCTCATGTTTATAATTTTTTAGATCTATTGCTTAATCAAATCAAGGAGTTTGACATGTGTTAGTCTATCCGAATTAACGATGTCCAATCTCATTAATCCTATGTCTAGGGATAATTTAGATACTGACATAATTACACATGATAGGAATCTCAGTAGTATGATCACATCATGATTTCCTTCATACTATGTTATATATCATGGACTTCATTAATTTGCTTATAGATTAATATCAATTCATAAATAATGAACACCAAATTAATGAAATATGCCTTTCTTTATTATTGAAAATAAAGTTTGTACATAACTTTGTACAAAGCGCACTAAAGGCGATTGCCTTTAGGGCAATACTCTAACATCAAGAATGTCAATGGGGGTGCTCGAGGATGACCCAGCCCTGTCAATTTCGTTCCCGACTTCAGATTCAACAGGAGACGACTTGAACGTCGAATAGGCACCACAGGTGGCTTCTCCACCACAACTGAAGGGGACTTCTCTTTGTTCTTACCCATTCTAAACTCAAAAGGCAAAAACCCAAACCAAATAAGACAAGTGGCGCCAATAAAAGGGATAGAAATATACCCAGAAAGAGATGCCTGTGAGAAATACAAAGTCCACATTGCTGAAGAGGTTAAGAATCTTCAGTTAACACAAAATCACAAGATGATGATGAATAACCGTTGATGAGCCCTTTAATTTTGCCAAACCAACTGCTTGAAAATCAAAGGAAGGAAAGAAGACGTAGTCGTAAATGCTTTGGTGACAACAGAAATAAGATGAAAAAAACTAGGGTTTTTAATCCCTTTTGTAAAAACATAATGTTTCTTTTTTATATAAAAAATACATTAGACATGTAGGGCACAAAGTCCTAAGGCCCCTCGAAGAAGTTCAAACCTGACTGCGTCAAGAGATTTCGTAAAGATGTCCGCCAACTGCTTTTCTGTAGATACATGTGACAAGGTGACTATTTTTTTCTCCACAAGCTCTCGGATAAAGTGGTATCTCAAATCAATGTGTTTTGTCCTAGAGTGCTGAACCGGATTCTTCGAGATGTCTATGACACTCTTGTTATCGCACATAATTATCAACATATTTTGATCTATCCTGTAATCTTCCAACATCTGCTTCATTTAAAGAAGTTGTGAACAACAACTACCTGCAGTGATATAT
The DNA here is from genome assembly GCA_026770325.2 of Erythroxylum fimbriatum. Classification (NCBI taxonomy): domain Eukaryota; kingdom Viridiplantae; phylum Streptophyta; class Magnoliopsida; order Malpighiales; family Erythroxylaceae; genus Erythroxylum; species Erythroxylum fimbriatum. Next base: position 1,018,632 of record JANZLH020000406.1, read on the forward strand.
TTAGCCTCTACGGTTGATAGTGAAATTGAGTTCTGTTTCTTGCTAAACCACGAGATCAGATTGTTACCTAAAAAGAAGCATCCTCCTAAAGTGCTTTTCCGATCATCTAAGTTTCCAACCCAATCCGCATCACTATATCCAGCTAGATAAGATGTAGAGTCAAATGTATACCATATTCCAAAGTCAGATGTTCCGCTTACATATCTGATAATCCTCTTTACAACTGTCAGATGTGTTTCTTTTGGGTTGGCTTGATAGCGAGCACGTATGCCGATGTTGTAACAGATATCTGGCCTACTTGCAGTCAAATATAATAAACTTCTGATCATACTCCGATATAGACTAACATCAATGCTTTTACCATTCTCATCTCTATTTAGCTTCGATGAGACACTCATAGGTGTTATCGCATGTTTGACATTCTCAAGGCCGAACTTCTTTATTAAACTCTTGGCATATTTGGTTTGCGATATAAAAATTCCATCCTTCACTTGTTAATTTGCAAACCCAAAAAGAAATTCAACTCACCTACCATACTCATTTCAAACTCGGATGTTATTGATTCAATAAATTCATCTACCATCTTTGCATGTATGGAACCAAACATAATGTCATTAATATAGATCTGAGCAATAATTAAATCTTATTTAAACTTTTTAATAAATAGAGTTTCATCAACACTACCTCGTTTATATCCTTGCTTGATGAGATATTGCATGAGCCTTTCATACCAAGCCTTTAGTGCTTGTTTGAGATCGTAAAGAGCTTTCTTCAACTTAAAAACGTCATCTGCATGAGCTGAATCAATAAATCCTTTTGGTTGCTCGACATATACCTCTTCCTGTATAAACCCATTCAGAAACGCACTATTTACATTGATTTGATAGATCTTGAAGCCTTTTATACATGCTATATCCAATAGTAATCTGATAGACTCAAGTCGTGCCACTTGTGCAAAGGTTTCGTCAAAGTCTATTCCTTCAACCTGTGAATATCCCTGAGCTGTTAACCTTGCTTTATTTCTGGTTACATTGCCTTTTTATCCGTTTTATTTCGAAACACCCATCTTGTTCCAATCATGTTGACATCCGACAGTCTTGGCACTAATTTCCATACATCATTCCGTGTAAATTGAATCGATTCATCTTACATGGCTGCTGCCCCAGAATTTATCTTGCAGAGCTTCTTTAACATTTTTTGGCTCGAACGAAGATGTGTAACACAAGTTCTCGATAATCAACCCTTTTTCTTTCCCTTATTTTTCTTCTTTCATTGACATCTCCAATGATGTTCTCTATTGGATGATTTCTTTTGATTTGAGAGGGAGAATTTCCGCATCACGAGTTTTGAACATTTAAAGGAATAATTTCCGCATCACGTGTTTTGATTGATTCATCATCTGAAGTAATTGACAGTTCTTCAATTTGGGCAGATACTTCCTCTGTGGAACTAACTACAGATCTGGGCAATTTTTCAATCTTGTCTCGTTGCTTGTTTGAGCTAGTGCAGAGGGTTGGTTATGTAGACTTTCTTCTGCCACTTGATTATTCAACAGAGGTACATCATCTATCACAACATTTATGGACTCTAACACTTTCTTGGTTCTTTGATTATATACTTGGTAAGCCTTACTATGAGTTGAATAACCAATAAAGATTACTTCATCAATTTTGCTCTCGAAGTTTCTGAGTTGTTCCTAATCTCTAAGAATGTAGCACTTATTGCCAAAAATATGAAAGTAACTCACGTCTGGTTTCTTTCCCTTCCAGAGTTCATAGGATGTTTTGTTCAAGATGCTTCGAAGATAAACTTTGTTACATATATAGCATGTTCTATTAACTGCTTCAGCCTAAAATCACATAGACAATTTTCTTCCATTCAACATAGGTCTGACCATTTCTTGAAGTGTTCTATTTTTCCTTTCGGTAACTTCATTTTGTTATGGAGTTTTAGGTACTGAAAATTCTTGTATGATGTCATATTCATTACAAAATTCATTAAAGCTTGTATTCTCAAATTCCCTTATGTGATCCGATCGAATTCTCAATACAACCATATTTTTCATATTCATGACCTGCACGCTTGAAAGCATCTGTTTTGTCTTTCAAAAATGATACCTAAGTATATCTCGAATGATTATCAACACAAGTTAAAAAATATCATTCCACCAATGTTATCATGTTGTGTTGGATCAACCAAATCCATGTGAATTAATTCAAGTATACGTGATGAGGTAACGTGTCTAACCTTTTTGTGTGGCACTCTTATTTGTTTACCTATTTGACACGCACTACAAATTGATTTCCCTTCTTTGTTCATTGTGGGTAGACCCTTCACAGCTTCCAATTTCGTCAACTTGCTGATGAGATCAAAGTTTACGTGTCTAAGCTTTTGATGCCATAGAGCAATGTTATTATCGTGTGTGGCTGATTTACAGGTGGTCATGACCTGCAACATGTAGCAATTGTCAGTTGTTCGCTTGCCGCTCACAAGCCATTCTCTTTGTTTAGTTAGCACCCTGCATTCATCACTTGTAAATTTAACTAACAAACCATCATCACAAAGTTGGCTTATACTCACCAAATTGGCTTTTAGTCCATCGATATGGAGCACATTCTTGAGGGGAGGCAATCCATCCACACATAATGTTCCTCTACTAATCACCGAAGCCTTCTTTCCATCTCCGAAGGTCACATGACCATCTATACAACTCTGATAACAGGTTAAGTAATTCTTTTCCCTTGTTATGTGGCGTGAACATCCACTATCAAAATACCAACCATTTTGCAAAGTTGCCTTCATTGATTTAAAAACCACGAGAGCTTGCAATTGACTCTTTTTAACCTAAGTAGATTTCGGTACTGAGGGCTAATGTTGAGAGTTTTGTGAGGAACGTCGAATTCTTCAGCTTTGGCTTCTTTGAAACAACATCTGTAGTAACTGGTAACATCTTGGCCTTATATGCCCGATAACTCCGCAAATGACAAGTGGCTATGAATCTTCAATTCTTTCTCAATGTTTCTTCTTTTCGGATAGATCCGGATATATCATTTTTCTCCTCATTCACCTCAAAGCACTCACCCTTATAGTCAATGCCTTAAAGATCTCCTTTAATTTTACTGATTTCCATTAACTTTTCTAACTTTTCTGTGCCTCCATTCAACATTCTCAATCCCTTTTCGGTACTTACTAATCTCAGTCTAGCTTCACCAAGCTCATTTAATGCTAACATCAATTTTTTCTCTAACTCTTGCATGGTATTCTTCATGGAGAGATCCTCTTCCTTCAACCTTTCATTCTTTCTACATGTTTTCACTTATTTTTCATACATAGCTTTGTAAGCCTCATAAATATTCTCCTTTTTATCATCTAGGCCCCTCTCATCACTGTTATAATATGATATTAGGCCTTGAATTGAGTTGTCTACTTTTTCTCAAAATTTTCCGATTTTTCCCCTTTTCGTCTTTAGTTACTTCCTTCTCAGTTACTGTTAAGAAAGTAACTGGAATTTTGTTGTATAAAGCAACTAATGCAGCACCATTAGCGATTTCTTCTTCACAACCATATTCACTCTTGGATTCATTCTCACTCCAAGTGCTCGTAAAGGATTTTCCTTTTCTCTTCTTCAAAGTATTAGCTCATTCGACTTGAACGTGCCCAAAGCCTTGACACTCATGACATTGGATTCTCTTCACCTTCCTTTTACCCTTTTGAGTTTTGGCTTGTTGTTTGAAGTTGTTGTTCGATGAACTCCCACCATGTTATCTAAACTCGGGTCTATCCTTTCTCATTCTTTTCAGCCATTTACTAAAATTTCGGGTGAGTAGTTGATAATGATGTCGCCTGCAACCAAATATATAAAGAAACCAACTTCCTGCAATACAAATTAATGTAGTAGTGAAAAGTAGGGATCGTTCCCACGAGGAATCTATTCGTAAATATTATACGAGTTGAAAAATAAAACAAATTGGGAAGTTGAATTAACGTGATCTAAAGAAATTAAAAATGACAAAATTTGAAATAAGCGAAAATATTCAGATTTGAAAAATTAATAACGAACCTTGGTTTCGGGTTACCTACGTTATCAAACTATTATGGATATAAAATCAAGTCCATTAATAAATATTCATAGGGTGATGTTCTCTCTTAAAATTAAATGAATACAAACATGTATTCTAATCACTCTTATTAACTAACAACTTAGATACGATCTTAAGTTTGATTGATTAATAGCTTTAAGAACCAAGAGAACCATTGAGCAAGACAATACACATACGATATGTATTTAATCTAGATAAGTATCTTTCCTAGAATTTCTAATCCCTAACGCAAAGATGGTAATCCTAATTGCTACTTTGGATTAGCAAAAATGAACATCAAATCCTACTAATATGGCTGTAAATTAAATCAATCAATTCCTAGTTGCGCACCCTAGAGATCAATCAATCAATAATAAAAAGCAATTTGGATGACACTTAATATTCATCAATGAAATAAACTTTATTCAGAAAATCTCACACATACTAGATGATAACATGATTCCCTTCATCCAAGAAGAAGAATTTAGCTACTCATAACAGAGATAAAACTCAACAGGAGAATAGCAAAACACACAGTCTCCATATCTGGTCTTTTTTAGAAAAAAAAACGAAAATTCTCTAAACCCAGAAAAAAAAAACTGCAGAAGATGTAAAGATGATGTCACTAGATGTCCTCCCTCTTCCCTCTTATCGTTATCTTCATTAGATACACTTCTCCCCCAAATTAGGTAGCAGATCCCCCACCAAAAGACAACAACTTGATTCCCAAAATAATTAAAATCCTAGGTGTATCGAATCTGTTTTCAAATTAGATTCTGCAAATAAGCTTTTTCCTTGCACGTGCTTACGCTTAGTCAATTATTTTTCTGCCAACTGGAAATTCAAATTGCCTTTACTTTTCTTGCTTCTTTCTTATTCAAATACTTCTCCCATGTGTTGAAAATCATCTGAGAACAATTAAGAAACAAGTTCATTAATTTTAAATAAAAATTTCAACACATTTATCCAAAGTTAGCACAAAAATAACAACTTATCAGTAGCACCAAACCCTAATTCTCATCAAATTCATCTTCCGCATCATTCACACCTTTTCCAGTTTCAACCTATAATATCAATCATTTGCTTATTTCTTGCTTACACAAAAAAGTAATTCTACAGTACGAAATATCATAAAAACAAACTCCACTCATAAAAAAAATATCTTTATCCCCTAGTCTTCAAGGAAAGGTCTTTATTTGATTAAAAGTTTCCTTTTTTTCAAAATTTGTAAGAATTCTAATTTCCTTCCCCAATGATAGATCATTAATGTCATAGGCCTCCTTTATTGCTACAATTTTCGGAATAAATCGCAAAGGTAGTGATCTCAACATCTTCTTGATTAGTTTCAGATTGGAATATTTCTTCCCAAATTGATGTGCCTGATTTGCTATATCACGCAATCTTTCATAAAAGTCCCCAATAGCCTCATTTTCATCCATCTTCCGTTCTTCAAACCTCACAGCTAACATATGTAGTTTTGACACTATCATATGTTTGGATCCTTCATGAATAGTCTGCAAAGCGTCCTACACTTCTTTAGCCGATTCAGAGGCTGATATCATTGAGAAGTGTCCATCAACAACACTAAAAATTGCATGCATTGCTTGTGAATTGCCAAGTGCACTTTCTTCTTCTTCTTTTGTCCATTCAGATGGATCTTTTTGAACTGTCTCTCCTTTATCGTCAGTAATCATCGGATGCGTCCACCCATGTACTACCGAATGCTAAGCTTTTGTACCATGAGCTTGGATGAAGACTCTCATCCGTGATTTCCAAGCAGGATAGTTAGAGTCGTCCAATAGTGGTGGTCTGGTGATAGATGCACCCTCTTTTGTAGTCATGTTTGTGAAACTCGGATCTGCACCAACTTGCTACCAATTTCTGAATTGGTGACCTGCTTTGATACCAATTGAAACATCGTAAAGTGGTTGTTTCGCAAACTTTATGATCTGTTTCTGGCAAACACAAAAAAAATAGAAAAATTAAAGCACCGAATTAAACAATACCGAGAGTTGTTAACACAGTTCAGTATACCTTGCCTACGTCTGCGAGGCCCTCATCCAACTTAATCAATTTCACAAAAGTGCAATAGATTTACACAAGGCCTCACTAAGCCAACACCACTTAATCCTTGTAACTATCTCTCAACCTAACTTCCCATAAACGATTTTCACACCCAATAATATGACCGACCCATATTAACCTCGACAGAGGATTTTTGTAAACAACTTTTAATAGAAGACAATTAAACAAACAACTTAAGTGATCAATCAACTAAGAACAGAACAATAATACACTTGAGATAAAAGAGAAGAACATCTTTCGAAAAGGTTAAGCTCTAATGAAATAAATCTAGAAATCGTCGCAACAACAATAGGCTGATTCATGCATAAATCTGAACCAAGTCATAGCTACACACATAACACACAATCCACGGCAGTAATTGCACGCAACATACAAAGCAGTCTACCCAAGAGCCACTCCACAAAGATGAACGTCCAGCTTAATCAACTCGCCACAAAATCAATGCAAAGTCGTGGATCTCTTAATCAGAAAACACACACACAATGCACTAGAACTACCCAACAGTGAGCAACTCCAGAAGCTAAATAAGAACGCAGCAGAAGGATAGATTTTTTCAATAGCACAAAATCATCACGTTAATCTTTTCCAACCAACAAAAACTTCACCCACACACCTTCAGTTGTTCTCCCAATTCAATCAACGCATTGTGACACCCAACTTCCAATTGTACCCCTAAGCTTTACACCCACGTGATACACCACACATCCTCTCAAGATTGACTTTAATCTAAAATAGGATTCTTTCACAACTAGAAAATTATCTATATAGCTTTTGAATTCAAGTTAAACAAAAATTATTAATTAGTTATATTTTTCGATTAATAAAAATATCTGATAAGTCCAATTTATAAAATTATGCCAAAATAACATACGTATATAAACATTTTTGCTTGCACCCTGAAATATCATATTTTATCTGCTGAATTCTTGGTCCATGCACTAATGAAAGCCGATCTCTTCCATAGGACCTCCGCAACCTCGGCATGCGAGATTGTTGAGCAGAGTGATGACTCAATGGTGTTTCGAATCCGGGACGCCAATAGGGAATTGATAGTCCACCAATCTTCAATATCCCCGTCGAGTCATCAGCAGGCTTTGTGATCGTCCCATCAATGAAGCCGAAGTTCTTTCTTGCTTTCTAAGCTGTTCTGAATGAACGAGCCCATTCACCATAATTTTCGCCCTTCAACTGTACATGGGTTATCAAGAGTCCAGATTTATCAAGCGTGGTTATGTCATAAGGTGAGATGGCTTTCCGTTGAGAAGTTCCATCACTTGAGAAGGATGCTTCTGCGTTGGTTTTCGATCGGTGGGAATCTTCTCTATTTCTCATTCAACCAAAAGCAATTCCTTTCTGAAACAATTAATATCTATCATAACATAACAGACAATATCTCACAGAATATTATTAACAAATATACAATAATGAATCTTTTTAAAAAATTAATTTTGAGTATCATTTCCACGTGAACGTATCTGCTTTGGAACAAATTCGAAAGATCTGTGGCATCTTAACCCGGTAGAATCATTAAGTCTGAAACTCACAAAGTCTGAAACTTTATTCAGTTATCTTTCTGGTGATCCGTAACGACAACTCCAATTGGTTCAATGGATGGTGAAGCATTTGACCAAATCCATTCTCAATCTCTATCATTATTAATCACCCGACCACCACTTGCCTGTACATGAATTATCGAGTCATTAAAGACACGTAATATTACGAATTTGCATTGTTTTGTCAGAAATGTAAACACTAAACACTAGTTTTATCTTTTATGTAATTAATTAATTATTTAGGAGTTTATTTATGGCATTTTATTTTTTTCTGATTCCAAAAGCGTGGTGGTGTGACGTTCATGTACGTTTGGGTTCTCTGGGACCATTCTTTTTCTTTTTTTACATTAGATATCTCAGTCTATTTGTACTAATCCCTAAAATCTCATTCTAAAAATTCTGGAAGAGATAAATCTGAAATTTCAAGATTCCTCAGGTTCCTACGTAGTCTGTACATTTATGAAAATAAGGAATCGTCACATACTTGATTGGTCGACTGCGGATTGATCACTAACCCCCTACTCAGTATCAGTTCCCAGTAGCCCTCGAGTTCTCTAATAGTTTCAACTTTCACATTGACACCGGAAGCGAAGCGTCCGTAATTAATCCAATCAAGGAGCTTTGCTCAGAAAGCTAGAGGATCATCAATTAAAAAAATATCTCATTTTTTCTCTTTTGACGTGACTCAAACTCAAAACTTTCTGTAAAGAAGGGCCTTAAGTGAAGAGTATATACTCGGACCATTCTTGACATTACGAGTCATGTATCCTACTTTAATCCGAGACATTTTCGTCGTCGGTGGACGTGGTATGTTGGACTCTTTATTCCAAGCTTAAGTTGTCATATGCATACACGTAGTTGATCCTCCGTCCACACTTCCAGACTTTTTCTTAAACAAATTAAAAGAAAAAGAACTCTCAAGTCAAATCTTTCATTTTCAGTCTCAATTAACAAGCCCAAAGAGTTTGGTATATCATGTCCTGTTGCGATCATTCTTGTCTAATCTGGATAAAATCTGAGCGTGGTTGGTGCCAGAGTCATTCACATCCTTCCAAGATCTTGTGGCCGTTTCCGTGGATCACCTTTCCTCTTTATGCTTTAATCTTGCCCATCAACGACCGTAAACGTGAAATGTATCGTTGTCGCCACTACTTCTGTCCAATCCAACAGCTTCATGTGTAGGAGGAGTTTAGATCTTTTGTCTAATTTTATGGTGTGTTATTCTATCCTATAAATTTCAGCTATTTATTTATGTGAACTCTGTGTGGGTCCCGTATAAATAAACATGAGACCCGCATAAATAAATGACTGAGATTTATGGGGTAAAATAAGACAACATAAAATTGGACAAAAAAATCTTATCTCTACAGGAGGGCCGGAGGGGTTCAGGAACTAATCATGGCGGTTTAGTTGGTGGGTTAGTGACTAAAACCTGTTTTCAGTTTACAGAATCAAAGGGCATCTTCTCACGTGATTTGAGTTGCTGTCATATATCATTCCATATTATAATTTATAAGTCTAGTCAAAATTATATCAATTTATTAAATATTTTCTTTTTATTAAATAATAAAAAATGAAAAGTGACAATATTGTTTTAATTAGTTTAAGAAAAGTCATTAGATAGGTTAACATATTTTTTAAAATTAAAAATTTGTACTTTGAATATTTTAACTATACTTTGAATATGTATTTAATAAAATTTTGGACGTAAAAATTAAGTTATTTGTGAAATTAATAATTTAAAATTAAATAAAAATATCATCTATGATATGTTATTTTTTTCCCCCCCTTAATTTTGGAAGGAAGATGCCGCTTGTGTGATGTGATCCCTAATGCTGGCATAGATAGTCAACTCCGGCATTAGCTCGCAGTCGGGTCGGTACCAACTTATCCATTCCATCGTGGCGAAATTGACGTCAAATCATGGACAACCGTTGGATGAGAATTCAATAGGATGACAAAAAACCAAAGAATCGTACACTTGGAGTACGCGATGACAACCTAATAATCTTATCGTCAAATATCAGCGCATGAGGTCCTTATTAAGTCCCCAAGCTTGGAGCTTCTTCATGTCCGAACACGATTCAAAAACAACAAGAAGTCCACTCTTTCGTACCAGACACGAACCGTCCAAGGCCAATTCCCTGGTCGATTGAACTAGTAACTAGAAAAAGGCAGAGATGGGTGTTGTAGAAGAAGCTCACAACGTTAAGATCCTGGGATCCGGAGTACAAGTCATAGTTCTAGCCCATGGATTTGGGACTGACCAATCTGTTTGGAAACACCTCGTACCTCACCTACTCGACGATTATAAGGTTATTTTGTACGACAATATGGGAGCTGGCACCACAAATCCAGACTACTTCGATTTCAACAGGTACTCAACAATTGAAGGTTACTCCTATGACTTGCTAGCAATCCTGGAGGAACTAAAAGTGGAGTCTTGTATATATGTCGGTCACTCTGTTTCTGCAATGATTGGCGCTCTTGCCTCCATCAGCCGTCGTGATCTCTTCTCTAAACTTATCATGATTTCTGCTTCTCCAAGGTACGAGCACTTGCAAATCCAACATGTCAGATAACTTGCTTTTGTCGTCTAATGATTTCATTTCTGCAAATCATTTCACTCCATAGTCAGGCATCCTTAGAATTTGGCTTTTAAGGAAAAAGAATGACTCTAAACTTCCTTTTCACCGTTGAATATACGATTTCATTAATATTGCCGTGAACGTTCTAAGCACGACTTTAGAGTTTTTTAAGCAGGTGGTTACTTTTATTACTCTAATACATGATACAATAAGCTGATTACCCAAAATTTTGCTCGTCGATCCTGTTTCATTAATTATTAGGTACCTGAATGATGTCGATTACTTTGGAGGATTTGATCAAGAGGATCTAGACCAACTATTTGAAGCAATGCAATCAAATTACAAAGCCTGGTGTGCTGGTTTCGCGCCACTTGCGGTCGGCGGCGACATGGACTCGATGGCGGTGCAAGAATTCAGCCGTACCCTTTTCAACATGAGGCCTGATATAGCACTTAGCGTCGCACAAACCATATTCCAAAGTGATATGAGGCAAATCCTACACCTGATCTCGGTTCCATGTCACATAATACAGAGCATGAAGGACTTGGCTGTGCCGGTGGTCGTGTCGGAATATTTACACCAAAACCTCGGTGGTGACTCGATCGTTGAAGTCATGTCCTCGGACGGTCACTTGCCACAGTTGAGCTCGCCGGATATAGTGATTCCGGTGGTTCTAAGGCATATTCGTCAGGATATTGCTGTATGATTAATGGGTTTCATATTGTTAATTACTTGCTAAGTGTGTAATGCGCAATTGGGGTAGGTTTAATTTCCCGTGTTTGTATTCCTACTGGGAAGCTATGCTCGTGGCCACACAATGCGACTGCAAAATCGCCTCTCACTGCGTTCGAACAGGACTAGTCGTATTATGAAAAAATAAGTTCGCAACTCCATGAAAATGGCATCTTTTAAGTGTCTTCAATAGTGAGCAGTAATGTAGCGTGCAAACTGCAACCCAATTTTCTTGCTGTGGTTTTATTAGAACAAAACCGAAGGAAAAAGGAATAAGCATGTGGGCAAGTCCTGAACTGTCATTGTAACGCTCCACTCTCGTGTGACCCGAACCCTGAAGCGAATCACGCGTTAATGAAATAATAATCGAATACACAAGAAGGGGGGTTGAATTGTGTTATCTTTTTCTTTACTTCTTTTGAACAAAACTTGTTAAGATCAGATTTACTAAAACTTTCGTAAATAAGAAATCAAAAACACAAGTAAGTAATAGAGAGAGTTAAGTGAGTTTGACACAGTAATTTTATACTGGTTCACCCTAAACCGTGGGCTACGTCCAGTCCTCAGATATCCTTCTGAGATTTCACTATCTTCAAACGTTTACAAGTATTCTTTCA
>JANZLH020000406.1:1039770-1052029 GCA_026770325.2 Erythroxylum fimbriatum
TTTTCGTTCGGTTATTAATTTTTCAATTTGATTTATTTTAATAACTCTTGTTGTTAAAAACCGATCATTCTATTAATTATTCAATCACTTTTTACTAATTAATAAGTTATTATAAACTAAAATAAATAAATCAATTTTTATTTAATAATCTTTTTAAATAAAACTTTAAAAATTTTAATAGATAAAGACAATCCCTTTTGATCATATTTCAATTTTTTTTAATTTTATTCAATCTTTAGTTTATTTTATTATTAAACTTAAACCTCGTATATTATCGGTTAAATTTTCGCTTCGATTTTTAAAACATTATTTCTTATTGTCAATCTCAGACAAATTTGACATAAGATTTTGTTGGATTTTCATATATTACATGCTTAATTACTTAGGATGTTATATTTTTATTGCCTTGCATTATATAGTAGAATTTATAAAATTCATAATTATATAATCAAATATTTAAATTTAATTAGAGGCATAAATCCTAATATTTAGGGAAACTGGCAAAGACGCACCCGGTACCCCTTGGCTCTTGGGGGTTCTGTTCTGTTCGTCTTCTCCGGAAACAGACAGGCCTGCGTGATGCTTTACTTGAATTGCCAGGAAGCATCTTTTTTTGCACCGGATCTCACGTTTTGTCACGTGAGATACCTGTCCGGTTCTTTTACTTTTTTAGTCATCTTAAGAAAAAAGTTTAATAGCGAATTTTGTTTTATTTTCTAAAATATAAAGATGAAGATAAAGTCATAAAATCAATTTAAGCGTCAATTAAACAATTATCACATTAAGCATTTTCCACACGTGTCGTAGGGCAATCCACAGACACTCGGTTTCATCCAGCTCGATTTGTTACATCCAGTTTTTATTGTTCTTCCCATTGTACCCTTTCTCTTCTCTATCTCTCCCCAGATATTCAACGCTGAGAAACCTCGAACCACCTTAGCAGAAAATTTGAGTACTTGCTGCAGAGAGTCTCCACCTGCTATGGCTCCGGTGATTTCCGAGCGAGTTGAGCTGGCCAAACTCTGTGCCTCCAGAAATTGGTCCAAGGCGATTCGAGTTCTGGACTCGCTCCTGGCTCAGTCCTCCTCCTCCTCCACTCAAGACATCTGGTTCCTTCTTCGACTCTTCTGGATTCTTCCTCATTGATCTATTTTCATTTCTCGTGTCTGATTGATTTCTTTTTTTTTTTTTTTTGTTTCTCTTGAAGCAATCGAGCCTTTTGTTACAGTCAATTGGAGCTCCACAAGCACGTAATTAAGGACTGCGACAGAGCGCTTCAGCTCGACCCCACGGTTCTTCAAGCTTATATCCTCAAAGGTATTGTTTTGCGTTTGGTTGTTGTCTTTTAAATCAACGTGCCTCGGACTTTGGAAATTCTATCCAATTTTGCGTTTTCTAGCTCCATTTCTGATAGTTGGTGAGTAAAATTTGTTAGCTTCACAATGATTGTCTAATTTTTGAATGGGGTGAAAGTTTCACTTTTGGATTGTTTGGTAAAGACAGTTTGATTATATACGCTTGAATGACAAATGTAATCAGCGGCTTACTTGAGTTATAGACGATAGAGTTTTGAGTTTCAGGAGAAAGGTTTGGTACTGCAGCCAGTGCTGTTTCACTAAATATCCAAGGGTACGAATTTGATATACCATTTGAATGGATAGGCAGGGAAAAGAATGATGAATACAGAGTGCTATGGTAATCAATAGCTTACCTGTAAATAAAACATTTCCATTCCCCTTCTCTTTGCCTCACTTTTTCCTTGATGGAAATCTTAAGTTCAGTCCAGATTATTCAGTGTCTCATATAGTATGCTTTAAAAAAAACTTATAATATGATACCTTTACATGTCCTTATAATTTAAAAGTAGCTGATGTTTGAGTTGCATTTTGTTGAAAATAGTCTCCCCGGCTTATATGTGTAATTTTGTGCTATAGGTCGAGCATTTTCGTTTTTGGGTAGGAAAGAGGATGCTCTTTTAGCATGGGAACAAGGCTACGAATGTACCTTGTGTCAGTCTGCTGATTTGAAACAATTGCTCGAACTGGAAGAACTTCTTAAGCTTTCAAAAAAAGATGAAAGTGTTGGTCATGAAAACCACGTGACACACTAGTCCACATTATCTACAATCGTATCTGAGTCAGGAGGACATATGAATGGCAAACTGAGCAAAACTTGTACAGACCAGAACAACCTGTATGACTTTCCTAATTCATGCATCAAATCAAGAGTTGGGTCTAAGATTAACAGCAGTTCTGGAGACGAAAATGAGATACAAAATGGAGTACTTACAAACTCTGGAGAGAACTTTCTTTCGGCTTTATCTGAACCAGGGCTTCATATGAACGATAATTCTGGTGTAACTTACATGCAACCCACCAAATTGAATGAAGAATCCAGTTTATTGAGTAAGTTGAAAGATGTATATGTAACACGTGACAAGTTTGAGGACAATTTTGACATATGCAATGGATCAGTTGATCAGAATGGAGGGAGTCGAAAGGTTGATGGCAGAAAAAATGGAGCCCATGATACTGTTGTTGAGCTGATTCATAACTCTTGACTCTTTTAATGCCTTCAGCAATTCAAAGGAACGATTAAATAAGTTTTCTCCAGTATTCAACATCTCAGATGATACAAGTGGAATTTGCAGCAAGTTAGATTATACAAGTGAAATTTCCAGCAAGTTAAGTCGTAAAACTGACAAACACAATGAATCAGGTGTAGCCAAGAGAAATGGAAAATTTGGCTTTCCCAAGATTTCAAATTCAAATTCGATAAGTGTAGATTTCCGACTCTCGAGGGGTATAAGCCAGGCATGTGCCAACTTTTACAAGTTTTATCCTAAAGTGATGATGATAGAACATTAGTAGATTTTTGTGCACGATTCAATTTGACAATCAGGTTCTTTGCAGGTTAATGAAGGGAGATATGCTTCTGCCATATCTATCTTTGACCAGGTAATTTTTTAGAAGCAGGCATTATTGTGATGATTTTCTGTTTCCTTTAGGTATTTATTGATTTTACGAATTGTGAGATTCTTCTAAACATTTTTCTTATTCAGATACTGAGTGAGGATCCAAATTATCCTGAGGCGCTAATAGGTCGAGGCACAGCATATGCATTCCAAAGAGAACTTGAAGCTGCAATTGCTGATTTTTCGAAGGTAGACCCTTCAATGCTTAAAAAGCTTATAAAGAGCCACTTGGTTGTTCTTGTGAGTGCCTAAGCTGGCTATTAAAATTGTATCTTAGGCTATTCAATCAAACCCATCAGCTGGTGAGGCATGGAAACGGAGAGGGCAGGCTCGAGCTGCCTTGGGGGAGTCTGTAGAGGTGAGAATTGTTTAACCTACGAAGGTTTACTGTTCATAACTCTAGAAAATGTTTATCTTAATTGGGTATGTTGCATATGTTTTTACATGTTTGATTAATGCTATCTGCATATTATGTTTGATGGCAAGTGATTCTTTATTCATCTAAAAAGCGATTTTCTCATACTTCTTATAGACAACCTAAGCTCTTGAATGCCCGTGGTAAAAGCTTTACTTTTGAACAAATGCCTAACGTCTTGTTGAAAAAACTGAAAAGGACATCCAAAAGATTATACTATGTTTATTTTCTCAAGGCTTAAACTACAACCTTGAGAACTTGTTACCATTAACCTTAAACTTTTGGATTGAATGGTTTGTTGACATCATAGTCGTGTAATTGGTTGGTCTAGAATTTGTGATTTATTTTGATTTGTCCACACTTCATTTGCGGGGTGTGCTGGAGTAATTTATGATCCATTCTTGGACCTCACACTACAGTTTAAGCTTTTATGTTTAATGACTTCTATACAGAGACAAAAAGAAAGGTTTCTATTTAGAACTTTTGACTCTATCTGCCATAGATCATGCTATTGACTGATTAATTGTTGGTGATACCAGGCCATTGAAGACTTGACAAAGGCATTAGAGTTTGAGCCAAACTCTGCAGACATATTGCATGAAAGGGGTACTTTTCTCAAATAGTTGTCAGTCAAGTTTCTCCTTCTGATATAGTTAATTGCATTATAATCTCCTATTCCTCGTGACCTTTGCTTGAGTTAAATTAGTGACATCTAGGAAACCACATTTGATTATAGTAGAAAATTTTTGTTATGTTCGTATTTCTAATTCTCCGTTACATTGTAAGGAATTTTCATGCCATTGTTTCTGTCTCGGCATCACTAATGGCACACAGACAAATCATGGTGGCATGATCAGGATATCTGATTCAACTCTGTGGAGAAAACCTTAAACAAATTTTTTTTCTGAGTGAACATGGTCTAATGAACGCTCTTTTGTAAAACAGCCATTTATATAATTGATTCATTGCTAATAGTGCAGGAATTGTCAATTTCAAGTTTAAAGATTTTCATGCTGCTATTGAAGACCTCAATGCATGTGTGAGGATTGATAAAGATAACAAGTCTGCCTACACGTATTTAGTCAGTACTTTATATCTGAGGCTTTTCTGATTACTGCTGTCTAGATTATCGTGGAACTTCCTTCACCTGAATTGAGTGAGTGTATTTCAATAGGGCTTGGCATTAGCTTCAATTGCTGAGTATAAAAGGGCTGAGGAGGCACACTTAAGATCAATTCAAATTGATTGTAATTTCCATGAGGCACGGGCTCATCTCACTCAGGTATACACAAGTGCTGTGATCTTTCATCCAACGGGACTCAAATTCTTGATCTTGTTACCACGATCCTTATATTATACAGATATTTAGTGATTCAGGAGCATATTCTATTCAGGATTTCTGTGTTTTCTTATTTAATAGTCTTCACAATGTATTCTACTCAGGTTGTTTTTGTCAAGAAGTCCATGTTTTTCTATGTTGTGTTTGATTTTTCTATTCGTAATATGAATTTATTAGGCTATAAATAGGGACTTTGCCAACAGATACAACAATTTATGTTTAGTTGTTAAATTTATTCCAGAAGTGTTCTTTAAACCTAAATATGTTTTTTATAGTTCCAGCCACAATCTGCCCTAATTTGTCTGAAAAATTGCTTTCCTAACCTGCATCATTTGGACGTGCAATTGTCCATGTTTGACGTGGTGGCTTACTTCATTATTTCGCTATTTGATTAGTAAACAATTACAGAACTCTTACTGAAAGAATCCAACAATGTTTCTCATCTGTAATTTTATTTTCACATAAATTGAAGTGAGCATCCATGTTCAACTGCAACCACAAATATTTGCTAGAATATCTTTTTTTAGTTCAAAGATTGAAGGTCCGACTTCAGTCACAAAATATTGATTTTTAGTTGGTGCTATTAGTTATGTGATAAAGGAGCAAAACTAACATGAAATATGTTTCTAACGGAAATACACTGGCAGAGAGCAAAGTTTCAGTTATTAGAAGCACCAGATCTTGCAAGTCTACGTAGCTCAAAAACAAATTTGATAACAGATCAATAAATATCATTTA
The DNA here is from genome assembly GCA_026770325.2 of Erythroxylum fimbriatum. Classification (NCBI taxonomy): domain Eukaryota; kingdom Viridiplantae; phylum Streptophyta; class Magnoliopsida; order Malpighiales; family Erythroxylaceae; genus Erythroxylum; species Erythroxylum fimbriatum. The sequence goes on from JANZLH020000406.1 coordinate 1,045,237, forward strand.
AAAATGAAAACTAAGTTGAGAAAATCAGGTGTTTTATCGATTTATAACAAGTACAATGCTCCATTTTAAGGCCATGTTGTAATAATTCTTCTTTCCTTATATAATACTGTGTTTTTGAGGGCTTGTTTTTACCTTTGTCTAACTCCAGTTATGCTCTTGATTTTCAAATTTCTATTTGTTTCCTCTTCTATGCATTCATTTAGTTGACAAGTTCTCTATAAGGTGTAGGTCTCATTATATCGTTGTTTAGGGACTTTATTTTATGCTTCTAGGCTATATTCACTTTACATTCTTGAAGAACTATACCCTTTGCTATCAAATTTGTGGTCGAAATGATACTTGTTGTCATGGCCAATTCTTGTTGCAAAAATATTGTCGTGACATTTTTATTAAGTAATAATATTTGTGATTTAGATGAAGTTCTTTTTATTAATCCTTCTTCAAGAGTACATATGCATTAATTAGGGACAAACTTCTAACTTGAGGGTATATTTATAAACTCCGAGGCAGATGTGTACGCACTTAACCAATTCACAGTTTAAATGCTAGATAGAGCCTATTCAATAGCATTTCACTAGTGTGTTGAGCGGCATTAAAGCCTATTCAGTAACTTGTCACTAGTGTGTTAAGCAGGATTATTAGGTAGTCATTGCTCTAATGTGGATTCTGTTAACACTTGGCAGCTCTACCATGATTTGGCTAACCCTCTAAAAGCTTTTGAATGCATTCAACAAATTCTCCAGATTGATACAAGGTAATTTTTCTCTTGCCACGTCATTTTCTTTGTTCCCAAATATTCAAGGGTTATTGGTGCCTAATTGTGATTGTTTCAACACTTCTGCTGGCACCTGGAAGCTTACTGACATTATGTGTGTGTGTATTCTCAAGATTTACTTATGTACGTTTTCATTCAGGAGTTCATTGTTGTCTTTGATTTTCATAGGTTTGCAAAGGCATATCATTTGCATGCGCTACTGCTACATGGGATGGGAGAACACAAGTATGTTCTGTCAAACTATTGCTTCTATATTGAGTGTTTAATTCTCTGAGTCTGTCGGTAACTATTTTTAGGCTCCGCATTAGCTTATTGCCAGTGACAGTGAATGGATTAAGCTGACTTGGAATCTTGCAGAAAGGCTATCAAGGACTTATCAGTTGGCTTGAGCATTGAGAACTCAAGTATAGAGTGCTTGTATTTACGAGGATCGTGCTACCATGCCATTGGAGAATATGGAGAGGCGGTGATGAAGCAGTTCTCTTACTTTTTCTTTTCTTCCTCTTTTGGGCCTTTTGCATTGCATAGTAGGCGTCCTTGTGCTTTAAATCCATGTGTTCTGGATGAATCATAATTTGAAATTTTAGTTCAACTGATTATATTTTCATTTGATGCACGCTAATTTGGTATGTTATATGATCCAAGGACATGGTTTAGATCTAGTTAGAGAGGTGGAGTAATTTGTGTTTGGCTGCTTAAGACTCTTGGCAGGAAAGGAACAAAAAGCAAATAATTTCAAGTCAAATTTTGACTATAAGAAATTATGACTGCTTCGAAAAAATGTTCTTCTTCTATAACAATTCTGTTTTATTTGCAGCATTAGAATATGGGGTTTGGCTTTTTGTTCATTACGTTTTGCTATGAATTACATCCTTTCTGTTTCTTCAACGTCAGTGTGCTTAATGCTTAACTGTGATTTACTTGTCACAGGTCAAGGATTATGACGCTACACTGGATCTGGAACTGGACTCGGTGGAGAAGTTTGTGTTTCAATGCTTGGCCTTCTATCAGGTTTATAGTTAGTTGAAATAATTGAGTGTTAGGTGCCTTGTTTTTTTCTTTAACATCATTTGTTTCTGTTTTTTGGAGAGCAGAAAGGTCTTCACTAGGATTTAGACTATGGACTGGAGGATGTCTTTCACATCCTCATCCATTGAGCCACAAGGCCAAATGGTGTTTCTTTATCCTCATTAGGATGCAAGATGTAAATAAAGAAAATGAGTTTCTCATATTTGTAGATCTCTGGATGCACCTCTGTTCCGGATGAATTTTACATTATTATGTTAGATATGCTTTATGAAGTGGTTTCCATGAAACAAATCAGCTGGATAAGGATCATGTTTTAAACTGTGAAGATGTATATTGGGATCACTTTAATTCCAGGATTTCTGAGTCAGCGACTTTCTTGCAGAAGGAGCTTGCTCTGTACACAGCTTCAAAAATCAACAATGAGTTCTCCTGGTTTGACATTGATGGTGATATAGATCCATTATTCAAGGTAATAATGGGTACAAATTACGACTGTTTTTAAACCTCATACACATCTTCCCTTTTGCTTTCTGTTTCAAGTTACTTATAGGTAGCACTTGTTTGGAAATATAATAATTATTGTTAATTGTAAGAGCTGGAATATAGCCTTAAAGAAAGTTAAAATATTTTACCTAATCTCCTCTTATCTTTGTACACCTCCGCATGCTAGTATGTGCCTGTTTATATATGTTTAAACTATGCCAAAGTATATAAAGAAGAAAAGGAAAGAAGAAGAACACATTAGTTTAATATGGTGGTGGAATGGTCATTAGGTTTAACCTGTCTATATATAATATCAAAGCAGGACAAATTAACAACCCACACAGCAATGAAATATAGCAGCAGAACAATACAACACAGCAATAAAGAGCACACCAGAACAGTAGGAGAAGAGAAACAGCAACGATATATTGAATAGCAGTAACAAAAAGGGAAAGATAACAATGGAGACTCAAGCGTTCTCCCCCCACTGACGGCAGCAAGGCCTCAGTCCTAGCTAACAGCTTTCAAAAGCCAAATACACTAAAAAAAAAATCCCCTTTCATTCACCCCCACTGACCTAATATCTTTAATTATCTTTTTTTGCTAATTAGCCCCCTGTTCGTTGCTATTTGGTCCCTCTTCTCTCATTGACCCCTTTTTAGCCTTTCTAGTATATACTAATAGAGGCTTAGGCTACATTGTCCTCAAGGCAGCAGTGTGGAAATTGTAACTAGATGTACTCAACATCTTCCCAAGTAGACTCCTCCACTGGGGAGTTCTTCCATTTAATAAGCCATTGTGTCTTTGCCACATTGTCCTCTATAGTATTCCGGGTTTGCAGGATGTATTCAGGCTCATAAGGGAAGTCATCAGCTTCCTCTAATTCAACTGGGAGAATGGGGGGTGTAAGAGGGGCCCCAATGGCTGGTTTCAAGGAAGAGATCTGAAAAACTGGGTGTATTCAGGAATTAGCTGGCAATTGGAGCTTGTAAGCAACTGCTCCTATGCGCTCCAACCCTTGAAAAGGACCATATTATTGGGCTGCCAACTTAGGATTGATGCGGGTGGCCAGTGTGGTTTGCCGATGAGGACGCAACTTCAGATATAATACCCAATCACCCTCATTAAACTCCCTATGGCGCCTATGTTTGTCAGCCTGATTTCTCAACGGTTTTAAGCTCTTTTTAAGTTGAATTTGAGTTGTTTGAGTTCTACTTCTCAATTCTTGTGCCACTGCTTCCACTAAGATTTCCCTTGGAACGCACTGGCGGAGGGAAGGAGGCTTCCTCCCATAAACTGTCTCAAAAGGAGAGCAACCCGTAGAAGTTTTAAACAAGGTGTTATACCAATATTCAGCCCAATACACCCATGTTACCCATGTTTTGGGTTGCTCAGAAGCAAAACAACGTAGGTAAGTCTTAAGTATTCGGTTCACCACTTCAGTCTGTTCGTCCGTCAAGGGATGGTTGGCTGAACTCATCTTAAGAATAGTGCCTTGAAACTTAAAAAGTTCCCGCCCAAAATTGCTTATGAAACGGGAATCTCTGTCACTCACAATAGACTTAGGAATACCATGAAGCCTAATAATTTCCTTGGTGAATATCTCAGCTACTCTCTTTATAGATGCTGGCTGCCTTAAGGGAATAAAGTGGCTGTACTTAGACAATCGGTCCACCACCACCAAAATCAGTTCATAACTGTGTGATTTGGGTAGGCCCCATATAAAATCCATAGAGATATCCTCCCACACCTGCTAAGGTACTTTAAGTGGCTGCAACAATCCCATCGGAGACATTGCCATATATTTCTGCTTTTGACAAATCTCACAGGCCTTCACAAATTCCTAAACAACTCGTTTCATCCCCTTCCAATACACATTGGCTGCTAGTCGTTTGTATGTTTGTAGGAAACCTGAGTGTTCACCCACATGAATAGTATGAAACTCATGCAACATGATAGGAACCCATGTGGAAGTATATGGCAGAACCAACCGTTGCTTGTACAACAAAATGTTGTGTTTCAGAGAGAAGCGTGGGCAAGATAAGGGATCTTGCTCTAATTGCTGCACAATGACTTGCAACTCAGGGTCTTGTTGGGCCTCTTCTGCTAATTTCTTACTATCCACCCATAAAGGAGAAGAAACCGCCATCTTCAACTCTGCCTCTTCTTCCATCCTAGACAAAGCATCAGCTACTTTATTATTATTCCCAGGTTTATTTATCACCTCAAAATTATACCTGAGAAGTTTGGTCATCCAGCTCTGTTGTGTTGGAGTAGTAATCCTCTGTTGTAGTAGATGTCGTAAGGATTGATGATCAGTATGAACTGTGAAATGAAGACCCAATAAATAAGGCCTCCAATTTTGAACTGCTAGTACTAATGCCATTAATTGTCTCTCTTAAGCTGATTTTGATGATCCCCTTTCTGAGAAAGCTCTACTGTAAAAAGCAATAGGTCTCTCACCTTGCATCAACACTGCCCCTATACCTTTTTCTGAGACATCACACTCTACTACAAACTCTTTGGAAAAATCAGGTAGCACTAAGACTGGGGCGGTAATCATTATCAGCTTCAACTTGTCAAAAGCAGCCTGAGTGTGCTTATTCCAATAAAACCCATCCTTCTTCGTTAACTCTGTTAAAGGCTTTGCTAATTGTCCATAATTTTGAATGTACTTACGGTAGTACCTTGTGAGGCCCAAATATCCACAAACTCCTTTTACTGATTTGGGTTTAGGCCATTCCACAATGCCCTTAATTTTTTCGGGATCCACTTTAACTCATTAGGTTGTAATAATGTGCCCCAAATATGCAATTTGTTGTACCCCAAATGAACACTTCTTTTGATTAGCCACCAAGTGATTAGAAAGTAAGACATTCAAGACTCTCTTCACCAAACATAAGTGATCTTGCCAATTTGAACTATATATTAGAATGTCATCATAGAAAACCAACACCTCTTTTCACAACAATGGCCTAAAAATATTGTTCATGGTACTCTGAAAAGTAGCTGAAGCATTCATGAGACCAAACGATATTACCAGAAATTCATAATGACCTTCATGAGTCCTAAAAGTTGTCTTTGGCACATCACTCTCTTTCACCCTAATCTGATGGTATCCGGACTTGATATCTATCTTGAAAAAGTAGCATGCCCCAAACAATTCATCAAGTAACTCATCAATGACTGGGATGGGGTACTTATCTGGGACTGTTACCTTGTTGAGCGCCCTATAGTCTACACAAAATCTCCAACTTTGACCTTTCTTTTTCACCAATACTACAAGGCTTGAGTAGGGATTGGAGTTTGGCCTGATTATTCCTTGGGGTCAGCATCTCTTGCACTTGTCGCTCAATTTCCTCTTGTATGTAAGCATATCTGTAGGGGCGCACACTAATTGGGGGGACACCCTCTCGCAGGACAATAGCATGATCTGTTGGTCTGGCTATTGGCAACCCCTTATGTTCAGCAAAAACCCCCTGAAGTTATTCCAATAATTCCCATAACTCCTCTCTTTGGATCGAAGTGAGCTCACTCTCTCCCAATACTGGCGCTAGACGACTCCCCATTGACCATAATAGACCCTCCATTTGGCAAAGAAGAGGGTGACACACTCGGTTCAAAGCTGAACGTATATCACCCCATTTGGTATTCCCTTGCAGAACCACCACTTTTTCATTAACCTCGAACTCCATTCGCATTTTCTCCCAATTCGAACATCCCCTAACATCTTAGCCAAGAAACTCCCAATATTACATCAACTCCACCAAGATCAAACCTACATGTATCTATTGTGAACTCCTTGGACACAATCTCTATCTTCAATCCTCTACATTTCTCTTTGGCTGTTGCTCTACGCCCATCACCAAGTGTGATCCCATAATTTACATTCTCATCTACTTCCAACCCCATAGAACTTTCTACTTTCGTAGAAACAAAATTATGAGTGGCCCCACTGTCAATTAATACAAGGACAGATACTCCCCCTGTTCTCCCTTCCACCCTCATAGTATGGTAGTTGTTAGTAATTGCTACCATCACTCCATACAATTCAATAACATTACATGATCTTCAGCTTCTTTTTTCTTGTCTTGTTCTAACATTACCCATTCTTTCTCTCCATTGGGCTCCTCATCATCTTCTAGAATCATGAGTCTAAGTTGCCTTCCTGAGTGGAGGGGTGTAAAGTGTTCCCCACATTTGAAGCAAACCCTTTTGCTCTTCTATCCTGCAGCTCTTGGTAAGTCAAGTTGATAGTACCCCTAGGGCGACTCCCACTACTTGCCTTATGTCCACCCCTAAGAAGCACGGACACGGCAAAATGGAGCCGTGTCCGCGTGTCGGACACGTGTCCGTGTCAGAAGCGCAGGTGTCCGTGTCGGACACGTGTTTGACACGAACACCCACAAAAAGTGCATATATATACTCCATATTTTTTGAGAGGGGCTTATAAAGTACAAAATATGTATGAACTATCAAGATATTGGAAGTTTTGAAACACATCAA
>JANZLH020000406.1:1052129-1067684 GCA_026770325.2 Erythroxylum fimbriatum
TGAATTTTTTTCTTAATTCTAAATTTTATAATATATATATATATATATATATGCCGTGTCCGTGTCCACCAAATTTTAAAAGTTGGTGTGTCCCCGTATCCGTGTCTGTGTCCGTTTCCGTGCTTCTTAGGTCCACCCTCACCACTACTCCCCACACTGCTTTTCCCAGCTCTAACAGGCCCAAATGATTCTGCCAGTCCACTCTTGTTTTGTTTTCCCTTTTTGTTGTCACCCCAAATGCCACTAAAAGGAAGCCGAGTAGCTGCTGAGCTAATAACTCTACTCATCCTAGAGAATCTCTTGTCACTAGTTGTATTGGAGAAGATTTTTCGGTAATTCAACACCCCTTCTCCCAACAACTCCTCTTCCACATCTCTGGCCACTTCAATAAGGCTCATGCAGTTGCTGGGTTGGTGTGTCTTCACCTTTCGTGTTATCTCGTCTCTGATTCCCCCATGAAATATCCCATGTATTGCTTCTCTGTGATATGAGAAATTTGCGAAACCAACATCTCAAACTCTGTTATATACTCTTCCAATGTTCCATTTTGTCGCAGTATCGAGAGTTGTTCGTATGAATTGATGTGTTTACGGCCACTGTATCGGGATATCAACTCTTCTTTTAATTTTTCCCAAGTTAATCTGGGAACGAAAGCTTTAAGATGGGAGAACCAGTGGTTTGTGTCTCCTTCCATGCTTATCTGAGGTAATGCAAGCTTCACACGCTCCGGGCTTCCTTGAATAGAGAAAAACACCTCAGCCTGGGTCACCCAACCATATGGGTCAGACCCATTGAAAGTGGGGAACTCTGTCCTTCGAGTTTGTTGCCTAAAAACGTCTAGTTTCGTCTCAGACAGCTTCGGTGACATTGTCAGTGGCTGGTGGCTCTCTGACTCGGTCAAAATCGGAGGTTTTGAGCCGTGAACCGGTTCTTGATCCGCGGCCTAGTTGCGCGACCCAGTCTCTGGAGACAGGTCTGGTGCGTTTTCACTGGAAACCTCCACCTCTCGGCATTCGTCCCTCCTCCTGGCATGTCCTCCTCAATCTTGCGTGTCCTCAACTACCTTGGTCAGGTTTTTTAAGGCTTCTGAAATGGTTAATAACTGCTCGTTAGTTTGCCGCTGACTCTCCTCCAACGCACTCACTCTTCTCTCCATAGCTGACGGCTTTCTTGGCATAAGCGTGTCAACACCCACCTCCCAACGATCCGGCAGGTCGGACCAATGTTGGACCTCAGCTCTCAACAACCCACACAGCAACGAAATATAGCAGCAGAACAATAAAGAGCACACCAGAACAGTAGGAGAAGAGAAACGACAACGATATATTGAATAGCAGTAACAAAAAGGGAAAGATGACAATGGAGACTCAAGCGTTCTCCCCCCAATGATGGCTGCAAGGCCTCAGTCCTAGCTAACAAAATCCCCTTTCCTTCACCCCCACTGATATCTTTAATTATCTTTATTTGCTAATTAGCCCCCTATTCGTTGCTATTTGGTCCCACTTCTCTCATTAACCCCTTTTTAGCCTTTCTAGTATATACTAATCGAGGCTTAAGTATAGGTTCCCTAACAGGATATACAAAATATTCCACAGAAGAAGTGCTTCACCGAAAGAGAGAAGATATTGGCAGTGAATGAAGGAACTGAGGATCTGAAAAAGAAGAAACAAAGATTAGGGATTCAAGTTTCAGGATTGAAGAATTGGGCTTTTGAAGAGGATAGGTTCTCAGAATGGGAAATTGGCCTTTTGATATTATGTCAAATTAGTTTTGATATCATGTGAAAATAAAGACAAAAAAAGGAAACGAGAATATCCATAATGGTTTAACTTGGTTTGACTATTTATTTCCGCAAACATAAAGATTACGAGTACTGAATGTTTTCATTAGGTTTAGCCCATCTGCAATAGTATAGTATTCCATAATAATATAATATTATATTTCTAAATATTACCTAAACTATTCTATTATGGAATATCCAAAATATTCTACTGTTAAATACATTATAGAATGTTTCACTATCAAATATATAATAGTATCCTTATATTGAATACTGAACCATGATCTTTGACAACATTCATATTTGTATGCATCCAGCATATTTATAGTATCCAGGATTGTGTATGCATACATCAAGTTTATTTAATCTATTCACAAGCGTTTGGATAATCTGGGGGACCCATAGACTATTTTTTCTTGAGAAAATGTGAAGAAATAGATTACTGATGTTTACTATTTTTTGCTTCAGGATGTACTTTGAACCCAGATATTTCATCATAGTAGATCCATTGACTAAAACACTTCATTGTTTACCTGTGGCCTTCTTTTTATCAAAAAAATATGATATGAATTACTTGTATTGGGTTTTTTAGGAGTACTGGTGCAAAAGATTGCATCCCAAAAATGTATGTGAAAAGGTCTACAGACAACCTCCTCTGCGGGAGTCTCTGAAGAAGGGAAAACTCAGAAAGCAAGATTTCACAATTAAAAAGCAGAAAACTGCCCTTTTAGTTGCTGCTGATAATATAGGCAAAAAGATTCAATATGATTGTCCTGGCTTCTTACCCAATAGGCGTCAGGTAATTGATTTTGAAAATATAATGATTTTTTTCTTGTTTCCATGGCTTCTATATTTCTTACCAACCTTAAAACATTTCTCATGTTATGGCTGTTCTTACAAGTTGCAATTCATACTAACCTAGTTCACGGTAAATTGGATTTCAAATGGAAACCCATTGCTGTTAAACAATTATATGTCCACGATCTTCTATTTCCAGTGGATTCTTTTTTTCTGTTACTATCATATTCTATACATACTAAATAGATTTATTGCATGTTATATTTCAGCATCGCATGGCAGGATTAGCTGCTATTGAAATTGCACAAAGGGTTTCAAAAGCATGGCGTTCTTTGCAAGCTGAATGGAAATATTCTAACAAAAACACAACAAAAAATGGCAAGAGAGCCCGGAGAAAAATTAACATGCCCAGCCAGAATAGAGGTGGTGCAAGTTGTAGTACAAGCAATTCTTCTGAAATGTCAACTTCTTATGGCATTACAGAAGATAGATCCTCTGTCCGTTTTATGATGTCGTGGCATGACATTTATTCATTAGCTGTCAAATGGAGACAGATTTCTGAACCCTGTGACCCTGTTGTGTGGGTCAACAAGTTAAGGTATGGAAGTTCATGCTAGTTTAACTCTAGCATACCGAGATTACTTAAATGTTATTGTATTTCATTGTATTCAATGCATTCTCTTCATGTTATTTCTGCTGGCTTTAAGTGTGCTTTTTTCTTGACTGACAATCATCATTGCCTCTAATGCAAAATATCAAGGATCTAAAATGCAATTCATTTGGTATTTGTTCAATCACTAGTCTTTCTATGTTCCATGTTTTTGACTTCCTAGACTTATTTTCATTCCAGATATATCACTTTAGTCTACTGCCTTTGCTAGTATTCCACCCACTGCATCAATGGCATTGTGAAACCTGAGTAGTGAAGGTCAAACTGCCTGATCCATAAGTTGACGGTTAAAACCCATTTTGATCAGGATTCGGTCTGGAGTCGGGCTAAAAAAAATTCCCGAGATTTGTGTCAGGCTCGGGCTCGGGCTTCACGGCCCGGCTTGGCCCAAAACTGTTGAAAGAAACGATATCGTTTCGTTAAGTTGACAAAGCAACTTCGTTTTGTTGAATTGGTGAAACAAACGAGGCTGACAAAAATGATGTCATCTTGTTAAGTTAATAAAACAATGTCATTTTTGTTGAATGGGTGAGACAAAACCTGGCTTCAGGCCGCTTGTGGGCAAAAAAAGTGAGTTGGGCTTGGACCAGCCCTGTGCCATCCCTAAACCTGAGCCATGTATCCACTATAATTTAGCAAAGCTTACAATGAGCTTGATCACCAACATAGGGATGATGTTGAGCATCCATACATACTTTACATGAAGATTTTGCATCTGACTTGCAATCCTCTTGAATGTTTTCTGTTGCATATGAATTTGGATGTGGGGAAAATGCAGTGAGGAGTTCAACTCTGGTTTTGGGTCTCACACACCAATGTTGCTTGGACAAGCAAAAGTTGTTCGCTACTACCCAAACTATGAAAGGTGAGACCCAGTTGGATCCATTCATATATTAACATAGTGATATCCTTTGTTAATTCTCGCATAATTTCAATGCTGCAGAACATTGGAGGTTGCAAAATCTGTCATCAAGGAGAAACTCTATGTACATAACAAGGCAGACGATGTTATTGACATAAGCTCAGAGAAATTGCAAGATGTGAGCACTCTGATTTCCGCTAGGAATTATCTAAACAAAATTTTGTTCAAGTTTGCTTGTTATGGTGCTTTAAGATGGATCATAAAGTTTATCACGTTATCAATGATAGGAAGTGTGCTGTGCAACAAGTGATGTAGAGAGATTTGTAACTCCTAAACAATGTTTCAAATACTTTGGTGTGCCTGAGTACTAAATTTTGCAATATGCTTTGTTTATACTAGCTTTTTAGGAAACTATCGAATTATTACTTCCTTCACAGAGGGCTATTGATGTACCTGATTTAATCTGAAAACTTGCAGATTATGGATGCAAAAACCTGCTCTGATCTGTTCAAAGTAGTGGGTGAGGATTTCTGGTTGGCTACATGGTGCAACAGTATGGCATTTGAGGGGTAATGTTTGCTTTTATTGTGATAGAGATGTATTAGGCATAGCAAGATTCTTGTAATGATATTGTTCATTTCTATTTATTGTTTCAGGAAGCGTCTTGAAGGAACAAGGATTACCCTAGTGAAGATGTACACTAATATATTTCTGGGCTATTGTTTTTTCCCCCTTTATATATTCTTCAATTTAGCTTTTATATTTTTATTATACCTTTACTCTTTGACCAAATGTCTGAAATTTCTAGGGAGGAGCGTGGATTTGATTTTGCAATTAGAACTCCTTGTACGCCTGCTAGGTGGGATGATTTTGATGCATAGATGGCAATGGCATGGGAAGTAAGTTGATCAAGTTCTAAAATGTGATTCAGTACTTTGTATTGTTTACCTGCTTGTAGTTATTGTAATTTTGGCCAATATATATTAGCAGCCAATTGTTTTACTAGTTATTGCGTGGTGAAGTCTTGCCAAATGTTTCTTCAATATATTCATGTTCAAATGTTTCCCACTCTGTGGTGTTACCTTTGCGTGAGTTTATGCAATTAAGCCAGGTGAGTAACTAATATATTAATGAATAGTAATTGATGTTAAGAGTTTAGTTTGAGTAGGGGCCATCATTTAATAGAAAGGCTAATTTGTATCAATGCACCAATCCTTTCTCAACTTTTTCAGTCCTGCATGATCTTGGGTATTGCAATTCTTCCTCTGCATTTCTTTAATCTAAATTTCTGCCATTATATTGTTGACTGATCGACCAATTGTGGTGTAGAAAATCCTTTACTCATTATATCATTGTAACAGTCTTACACTTGATGATACCTAATATTTCTCATAGCAGGTTGTTAATAGCTAGTTGACCAACTTATTTGCAGGCGGTCTGTAATGCTTATTGTGGTGAAACGTATGGGTGTACTGATTTCAATGTACTTGAAAATGTTAGAGATGCTATTTTGAGGATGACATATTACTGGTATAATCCTTACTTCCATGTAAGAAATTGCTGTGTTTAATGGTGACTGTTACTTTATGAACTGAATTGATTTCAGGTACAACTTCATGCCGTTGTCTAGAGGTTCTGCTGTTGTTGGCTTCATAGTTTTGCTCGGATTACTACTTGCTGCTAACATGGAATTCACAGGAAAGATTCCAAAAGATTTCCAGGTGGATTGGGAAGCCATTTTGAAATTTGATCCCAACTCCTTCATAGATTCCGTTAAAAGTTGGTTGTATCCATCCCTCAATATCACGACATCCTGGAAAGATTTTCCAGATGTAACATCAACTTTTGCGACAACCGGATCTATTGTTGCTGCTTTGAGCACTTATGATGATTGAATCAACTGAATCTTGAAGAGGTGAGTTAGATTCCTTAAATGTAAGGAAATATCGATTTCCATGACCAATCAAAGGTTCTTGCTATATGTAAATCATTTTGAATCTTGTTTTATTTTCTATATGCTGTGGGAGTTGGGATTACTTCAAATGCTTGTGAAAGCAATGGTCGAGGGTTGCCCTACTTTTGCAGCATAAGCGTATTGCTGGAACTTATTTTGAAATTTCAACAGATTGCAGATGCATTGAGGAACCATACAGTGTGTTTCAGGCAGTTCATCTCCCTGGAGAGAAGAAATTATGTATCTGGTGGACTGATATAGACTCTTGCATGAGGTGCACTTTTATCCACCCAAATGTAACAATCTTACAATAATTTGTTTACTCTCTTTGTACTTCATTTTGTTGTAAAGATATTTAGAGTAATAAAATCGAAGAAAAAAGTTTCCTCTTTCTTGTCTCCCAACTATGAATGCCTTTTCAAAGTTCACTGGGGATAAGTCGCATGTCAAAATGAGTTATCTGGTATGCATGAGTAGTTTATGATTGTTAGCTCCAACGTATAAAGTAATCCTCTTCATATGCATGAGTAGGAAACACTAGTTTCAGCCTATCATCCGATCTTTAATTTACAAACTTGGCGTTCTGGTCCTCTAGACAGAGTGAACCGTCGTTGTTAGAGTACCTTCCTGGAGCATGCTTAATTACCTAATCTTGTTGGACGTTCTAGATCTCATAATAATTCAAAGCAAAGCAAATTACTCTCCGGAGGATTTGGTCCACGAATTTGGTTGGTAAAGATGCATAAAGTGCAATTAGTGAGGGTAGGTATACAGATTGGGTAACTCGGATCCTTTCTCATATATTACCTGGAGATATTGTGGTCTCAGATTACAGGTCATGGCGGACGGTAAAATCCAGCAGTGTTTTTTTTGCTGTCAGGCTAACAAGAAAATATTCATGTAAGTACACTTAATCCCATTTCTAATCAAGATCTGGTTTGGTCTAATCCGAAGTTGACGGATTTGATCTTTTTTATTCGGGTTCAAGCTCCCTGACCCGAGTCAACTTGAAGACCACACCTTTCATATAATACAAAACAACATCGTTATTAATTGGTAGATAACAGAAAATCCTTCCTCAAGGACCCCAACTTCCTGTGCATCTCTCTTCTCTCCATTTTGGTCGTCTTTGCCGTCACCTGCCTCTTGCCTGATCGTCGTGACCACCGCCCTCTATATAAAGGAAGAATTTCTTGGCATGTATGGGACTGGCATTCTACAACTCAATTAATTTATTAAAGGTCGTAGCTTTCTTTCATTCTTTGTCTCAATAGACTCGATAATGGAAGAATTGTTGTAGCGATGCGTGGGCTCAACATTATTATCACTGTTAGGGAGAGGACCTACGGATTCAAGTTGTCCATGTCCATGTAGGTGGAGAAGAGGTCATTATCCCTCATGGAATGAACTAAAAGGGTCCGAAAGTAGACCTCCGAGTGGGATCGTCAATGGTGAGCTGGAGCATGAAGAATATTGGAGATTGTGAGATCTGGCAATGTGGAGACTCTGCTTCATTCTTTATTGTCATTCCTAATTATGTGTCATGCTTCCAAATTCACCATGACCAAGTGGTCCACGTGAGTGAGCTACGAAGGGCAGAGGTTGATCACTCACAGTTGGTTTGATCGTGAAAGTCTTAGTCATCATCAATGTACTAGCCCATTTTGCCTTATCGAAAGATACCCAAGAGCCATAAGTAACTTGTTTGTTACAAAACTAATGTACTTCCAAGTGAAATCATTGATGTTTATTATATTACCCAAGTGAGAACATGGCAGGAATTAATTATCCTCTTCCAAATGGTTATGAAATGTTTCTCAAATTAAGACCAAAATGTTTGCTTCCAAAATTTGGCTGGGCTGGAAATGGAATGGAAACCCTATTGCACTTTCAGGGGTTCACAAAAATACCCATTGACAATCACTAGAGAAAAGAGAGTATTTCCCCTTTGCCGGATTTTCAAGCTTCTCACTTTTACCTCTTTAGTAAAATACTATTTGCAAGACTCACGACACAACTTTCTACAAGGACCCACCACACCTGTTGACAGTGGGCCAGAATTCCAACTAAAGTTACCCTTACTTCCCCTACAATTATTTGTCATCATAACACCTGGCATCCACCTATTGGGCTGTCAAACTGGCATCGTCCCCACCTCAATCATAAGCAGCTATACAAAAACACCAGACCAGATCAAGACCAACCCAGAGTCCTTATGATGCTAATGCGGCGATAATTTAATTCGTTAGATGAACACACGACATGTCGTTTCTATATTAAGTTAATCAAACTCTCACATGCGCTGATGCAACCAATTGGACTCCGTGGGCCCTTTCCAGACTGTGCCTCCCAGCCTCTTTGTCTGATGCCAAAATGAGTGGTCCCCGTAATCAAACGGCTAGTGAAGTGGGGCCAACTCTGATGTACGATCCAGATCTATCTACAATTGCCCGTTACTTTGGCATACAACAAGGGCAGCCCTTGTGTATATATATAGATTTATATATGAACACTTCTGCGACTTAATATACTCTCCAGCTGTAGTGTCTCTGTCAAAATGGATCGTAGAAATGTCCTTGGACTCGCATTGCTCTGCGTCGTCGTCGCCGGCGTTGGAGGTCAAGCTCCATCGGCCGCTCCGACTGCTACACCGGTGACTCCTCCTGCTGCTCCTGTAACTGCACCAGCCAAAGCTCCTGCTTCCAAGCCAAAATCGCCAGTACCGACAAAGGCTCCTGCATCTTCACCACCGGCTACGACACCAGCCGCTTCTCCGGCAAAGCAAACTGTTCCAGCCCCGGAGAAGACTCCAGCAGCAACACCGTCAGCAGCCGTCACTCCGGTTAGCTCTCCACCAACCCCAGTTCCCGTTAGCTCTCCACCAACCCCAGTTCCCGTTAGCTCTCCACCAACCCCAGTTCCCGTTAGCTCTCCGCCAACTCCAGTTCCCGTTAGCTCTCCACCCGCGCCTGCACCGGTCACTCCTCCGACAAGCTCTCCAGCGACTGCGCCTCCGGCTCCTTCGAAAGCGCCTCCGGCAGAAGTTCCGGCACCTGCTCCGAGCAAGAAGAAGTCGAAGAAGAAGAAGCACGCGGCAACTCCGTCGCCTGCTCCGGCTTCGGAGTTGCTAGGACCACCGGCACCGCCTGCGGAGGCTCCTGGACGGGGCGACGCCAGCTCTCCCGGTCCTTCGGTGGCCGATTTGGTACGTGTTGAACCTCTGTCGCTTTCTAAATTTTCTTTTGTGAGTCTAGACTCTATCTGTACCCCCTATCCTGTGCCCACCCAGTTCTCCTTTGATCTCAACCATCCAATGCAATAAATTGGATGGTTGAGAACAAAGGAGAACAGAGGCACTGGGAGGAGTACAGAAGATCTGTTCCCAACTCTAGTGTGCGCCGTGAGTACAATGTGCTTCCCGATCTAGAAGTATTCAGTTTAAGCTCGCTTTAAGATCTAAGTCATGAGGTATACGGTAGTGGGAAGCATATATTTTCGCTAAAGTGCACTGGTTATTACACTTAGTTATCATTACGAACAGACATTGTTTCTAAATGCTTCTCAACACTGTCGGTGGCTGAGTTACTAAACACGACACACCTCATAAAACTCGAGCCAGTGGCGCGTGATTAGCACGCTCCATGTGTGGAAACGCATAGGCTGTCGTTAGATTTTAAAATTGGCTCGTTGTTAATCAGAGTGAGCCAAGCCAAATCTCTGAATGTGAAGCTGTGAGCTTTTGTTTTCATTAAATTGAAACCTGAAAAATCCAGATGAGAAAAAATCAAGCTGACGGCCCGGCCCATTGGAGAAATTTAAACAGTGAAGATTTTTGAAAGAAGTCGTCATGTATGTTCTTTCAACAATTAATGACTGCAGCATCTACGCTACGCTCCTCTCATCAACATGCAATAATAAAGATTGATTAGTATTCAACTGTTTAAGCAAGTTCTTATTGACACTGAGATTCTTTTTGCAGAATGGAGCAGAAACCATACGGAGCATGCAGAAAATGGTGGGAGGAGTGGCATTGGGATGGGCAATTCTGAGCTCCATTTTCCTCTAGATAGAGATAGATAGAGACTGTCTGTCATCACGCTATGTGTCTATTTTGAGTATTATTTTCCATTTATTTCTATATATTTTATTACCAATAATCAGTATTGTTTATTTATTATTCTTAACACGAGTGCTTGTTATCAATTTACCTGAGTTTCCTTTTCACCTCTATTCAATGTCACTGGAGGACATTCTTTGCTCCATGTATCAACCAGCTAAAGGGACCACAAAGCCGAGATTGTGAAATCAAAAGTTGTAGGAGAAAGACAACCCCTCTCAAAGGCACCGACAGACAATTGGTTAAAAACTTGGATGAAGACTTAAATGACATAAACTTGGGAGCACATCTATCTCTATCTCATTTTCTTTCGAAAGAAAAATAAAAAAATACGAACATTTTGATCTTATTTCAGTTACAATTCTAAATGTAATTATTTTTATAAAGTGTAGATAATTCTATTAACTTTTTTATAATCTATTAAATTACCTTAAAACTGATATTTTTTATCAAAAATTGAAGGGTTGTTTGTCTCTGTGCATACGGCTCCTCGTTTTGCGAGGGTCGGAGAAAGTTCGTTAATTGTACGCAACCTTTTCTTTGTATTTTACAAAGCGGCTGTTTTTATGACTTGTAATCCTTGATCTTTACAAAGGATAATCTTACCAAATAATGTTCAGTGCAGTAACGTGCTTTTTAATCAATTTTTTTTCCTTACATCCCTAAAACATCCGATATTAATCTCCAACTTAATTAATCAATATTAAAAATGTTTTTAAATTATTAATTATATTAAATCATAAATATCAAAACTTTTGTGAACAAAAGTAACTAAGCTTATTACTTTCCAAAAAAAAAAGTAATTAACCTTATCCTCTCTAAATACGCTTTGCTTGCAAACTAAGGAAAAGAAAGACGCTACCTTTTGCATCTTTCTCGTGGACCACGTTGCATCTCATTTTTGCTTCCACATCTGATCAAAAGGAATATGAATTACAATCTTGTGTCTGTTTTCTGTAATCATGAGACACATAACAGTCACAGAGATCTAAAAGGTTTAGATCAATGTTAAAGATTCAATTTATTGAACATCATATTTCAATTACTTGGGTGGCCAGTTTCTTGTCAGTTTTCTTTACTTTCTGTTTATCAGTAATTATGTCCATTCGTGATGATGGAAAAATGGTCTGCTTATTCACAACTTCAGTTGTTAAGCAGAAAGAGACAGAATTGAAGGACACAATAATGGAGGGATTTGCAGGCAATCAGTGCTATATTTCTTAGTTATTGTCTCCAGCACTTTTAACCATGATTCCAGATGAAAGATCTAAAGCTTCAGAAGTAAGTTGCAACACTGAAGGGATGATCTAAAATTTAAGAAACTAACTTGTGCTCGTGGCAATCCAACCGATGATCAATTTCTTGCTACAGCAGACTCAATAATGTTGCTGTTTGTAACATTACAAACTGGAGAACGTTATTAACTGTTGACAAATATGCTCCGATAATCCATTAATGTTGTCGAGTTTTCCCACCATTCATCATCCGCTATTGACGACTAGTGCTCCTACTTTTTGCGGTTATGGCTTGGCTGGTGATGATAGAACTAAAACTTTCTGCAGATTGGTACTTAACTGCATCAAATTTCATAGCTAATGCTTGATCAACCTGTATGTTTCTGAATGTATTATACCTGTTGACATATTGTTGAGATATTCTTGACAAATTGGAAATACTCTACTTCGAGAATTCGAACCAATTATGGTCTTGATTTGTAACTATTGAATTGGGCATTAGTTTCCATTATTAGCATTCTTCTCTATAATATATAAACCAATCTTGTGCATCAATATTTTTTACGTGTGTGAATGAGAAATACAACATAAATTCTCTCTATTTGTTTCAAGTTGGAATCAGAGCATGATTCTTGGTTCTTGATCTAAATCGTATTTTTAAATCCCGTTTATAAATAAATGGATGATAAAGCTGAATCTTCACGGAACAATCTTGTTCATGTTGTAGTGCAGTCTGAAGAAGTATTTAATGTAGTTATTACTCTTACTAATCGGACTATGATGTTTGGTCGCAGTTGATGGAGATGCACATTGCTGAAAGAGAAAAACTCTCTTATATTCTTGGAAAGCCAACACCACCTAAAGAATCTGAAGAGGGATATGAAAAGTGGTATGTCGAAAACCAAAAAGTTAAGAGATGGTTGCTAATATCAATGACCCCTGAAATCAGGAAACGATATGTTCGGTTGCCTAATGCCAGGGTCGTTCCTAGTATTTTATAGGCCATAGGTAAAGTTAAAAAAAAGTTCCTATTTTTGCCTATTTTGGGTTCTCATAAAGAATAAAAACAAGCAAAATATGGGCATTTTTGTTGTTCATGATGAGGTTAAGAGTGGGCCCTATCTCTATTTTGTTATTTAAGAGGACAGACCTTGAGCGGGTGCCCTGGCTGCCCTTGCCCAGGGCCGGCCCAGCCTATTGCTTATGTAATTTGTACAGCGTTGGCAAAAGCTTTCTATGATGGAAGTGAACTGCAAACTTTTGATCTAAACCAGAAAGCCTTTGGAGTTAAGAAGAATGGAAGACCCTTTTCAAAATATTATGGTGAACTTGTAGAGATTTTTCAAGAACTAGATCATAAAGACAAAGTTATTAAGAAGAATCCTGAGAATGTTGAAGCATACAGGCAATCCATTGAAAGATTGAGAGTGCAAATATTCCTTGCTAGACTTGATGACTGTTTTGAACAAGTCCATGGTGATCATTTGTGAAAGGAGTCAATTCCAAATTTAGAAGAATGTTATGCTTTAATTCGGCGTGAAGCTAATCATAGAATTACATTCAGAGGAGAATTTGAAAATTCAAAAACTGCAGCAATGGTTGCAAAGAATAATTTAAGAACTGAAAAGCCTTTGTACAAATGTACTTATTATAATGAATTTAGACATACAAAAGACTGCTGCTATGAATTGGTAGGGTATCTAGATTGGTGGGATCACAACAAAGCTCGAAAGAAGAATATGAAGACAGATCAATCTGCTACTAGAGTTGCCAAAATAAGAACTAAAGATGAAACTGGTGAAATGCATTCAACGATGATAGCTACTACATGTAATGGTGGTAAGTCTCTTTATGCTTCTACTTCGTTTAGTAATAACATATGGATAATTGATTCTGGTGCAACCAATCACATGACTTTTGATTCTAAACAAATTGCTAAAATCAAATCCTCAGAAAAATTAGTTTCAACTGCTAATGGTGGAAAATTTTCTATTGTTGGTGAATGGTCCTTAAGATTTACTGAAACTTTGAACTTAGAATATGTTCTTGTTATTCCTTCCTCTGGATATAACCTTTTGTTTGTGTCTCAAATTACAGAGGCCTTATCTTGCATTGTATTTTTTTGGCCGAACTTTTGTCTCTTTAAGGACATCCAAACGAAATAGAAGATTGGTTGTGGTACTAAGGAAGGGAATTTGTACTACCTGGACTTGAAGGCAACAACTTCAGATAAACTAAGTCAAGCTCTTGCAGTAAATGGTTGTAATGTGGCAAACGGTCAAGCAGAAATTTAGTTACAACATCAAAGAGTGAGTCATGCCTCTTTTGGATACTTAAAGAAATTATTTCCTAGGTTATTTGAGAAAGTTGATATTTCTAGTCTCCATTATGATGTATGTGTACTACCTGGATTTGAAGGCAACATCTTCAGATAAACTAAGTCAAGCTCTTGCAGTAAAGGCTTGTAATGTGGCAAATAGTCAAGCAGAAATTTGGTTACAACATCAAAGATTAGGACATGTCTCTTTTGGATACTTAAAGAAATTATTTCCTAGGTTGTTTGAGAAAGATGATATTTCTAGTCTCCATTGTGATATATGTGAACTAGAAAAAAGTCACAAAACTTCTTTTCATTAGTATTGAATAAAAACCCTTCTCTATTTATGATTGTTTATTCAGATGTTTGGGGGCCATCTAAAATTCATGCATCGAGAGTATCCCATTGGTTTGCTACATTCATTGATGATTGTACTAGAATGACATGGCTATGGCTAATGAAATCTAAGAATGAGGTGAACAAGTTGTTTCAGAAATTTGCAAAACAATCAAGACTTATTTTAATGCACAAGTCCAAGTCCTTCATAATGACAATAGAGGAGAGTATAAAAACTTAGATATGAAGAATTATCTAGACACACAGGGAATCATTCATCAGACCACATGTGTTGATACACCTCAGCAAAATGGCGTAGCAAAGCGAGAAAATTGACATATACTTGAAGTGGTTCGTGCTTTACTGATCCAAGCTCATATGCCATTTTCTTACTGGGGTGAGGCTTTGTGTGTTGCAATTTACTTAATTAACAGAACTCCTTCAAGAGTGTTTGAGTTTCAAATACCACTACACACTTTGTGCAAGACTGTGACTTGTCCATCAATATCAAATCTTCGTCATAGAGTTTTTGGATGTATAGTCTTTGTGCACCTTCACAAACAATAAAGCCATAAATTAGCTCCAAGAGCTTTGAGACACATGTTTCTTGGATATGATGTAAATCAAAAAGGGTACAAATGCTTTCATCATCCAACCAAACAAATGTTTGTTGCAATAGATGTAGTATTTCATGAGAGACAGTGTATTTTTCTTAGCTTGGCTTCAAGGGGAGAGAAGTTAAGAAGACATCATGGCACTAGGTTATAAGGTTCAGGAAGTTCAGGGGGAGTCACATGGAATTGGCCTTGAACATGGAGGAAGTAATGATTAGTCTGAACCTGTTGATATACTTGAAATTGAGTACGGATATGTAAATCTAGAACCTGACGTGAATAGAGAATTGATTACTCCTGAAGACACGAGTTGAGAAGTGATTGAGCAATCTAAAGTCCTAAATGTACCACACCAATCTTCCATTTAGGTTGCTCCTAACTTGCAAGTTGAACCTATTCAAAAACAATTGCCTGAGTGCACTATTAGGGTATTCCTAAGCCTACTTATTAACCTGATCTCTCTCACAAAGTTAAATATCCTATTAACAACTATGTTTCATATCACAATCTATCAAAATCAAATAAGTCATTGATAAATCAATTATCTTTTGTAGTTATTCCTAACAATGAATAGGAAGCCTTAGCTGATCGAAGGTGGAAAGCTGCAATGAATGAAGAAATGGAGTCACTAAGAAGAAATGGAAAGTGGGAACTTGTTGACTATCCATCAGTGTAACATCCCACCCCCGATGGGAAGGGTAGAATAGTAATTTGGACAGGGCTGAGAGTGGTTAGGATTGATTTGGCATATTCATGCATACTTTTACTTGTGAATAGTGAAATTTTGCACATGAAAATTGTAACGCCCCATTTTAGGGGTTAGAATATTAAAGAAATTCGGTACGTTTTCTGATTTCTATTTGGATCTTGGC
>JANZLH020000406.1:1076898-1089577 GCA_026770325.2 Erythroxylum fimbriatum
TGGTCGCTATTGGTTTGATTCTTCGACAGACACGAGCTCCTGGAATTCTGGGGACGTCTCTGAACAAATCGTTGTTCTTCCGCTGCGCGTGCATGTGATGCACCGAAGAGACGAAATCCCAACATACATATGTTCCTCACTAGAACAATGCATAAACTTATATGAAAGGCTCACAACTTTCACAATATTAGGTCTAGAAGTAGTGAGATACATAAGACATCTAATTAAACTTCTATAACGATTCTCATCCACCTTAGAAGTGTCATCATTCTTACAAAACTTTGCTCTAAATTGCAAATGAGTGTCTGCAGGCTTACAACTTTCCATATAAAACTTCTTCAGGATCTCCTTGACATATTTGCATTGGCTTATAAAAATGTCATTCATCCGTGGCTTCATTTTCAAACCAAAGAGGCAAAACATCATAACCATGTATGTCATTTCTAATTCCTTTATCATTTTAGCTTTTAAATTATTGTTGAGCTCCTAATCATTTACTATAACCAACAAATCATTAATATAGACAGAAGCAATAATTGAATCAAAATATGTCTTTTTCACGTACAAAGTTGCTTAACTCAAGCTTTTGACAAAAATTAAACTTAGAAGATGATCATCTTTACAATTGTATTAGGCCATATAGAGCCTTCTTTAACAAATACACTTCTCCCCCTACCTGTGTACAACTCCTTTTAGTTGTTGAACGTGAATTATTTTCTTTAAAAAACAATTTAGAAATACAAATTTCACATTTAGTTGGAATACTTTCCATCATTTTTGAGCTTTTCAATAGCATGTAATAGTCAAATAGTGTCAAGTCTTGTCATAAGAGAAAACATTTAAGAGAAATATGTAGTAAAGACTTGTGCATAACCCTTCATAACAAGCCTTGTTTTATGTTTGTTTACTAATCCATTAGCATTAAGCTTGGTCTTAAAGACCCATTTTATGTGAATAACATTCTTATTTTGAGATCTTTCAATAAGTTGCCAAGTCTAATTTCTTTTGATCATGCATAACTCTTCTTTTATGACATCTACCCTTATCCACTCTTACATTGATTCTACAACACTTGCTGATTCTAATATAGGAAAATTGCTTCTTGCATAAATATCAAAAAGAAACCTTGTACCTCTTATTGGTGGCTAATCAAAGTTTTCTTCGTTTACTTACTTATAGTACACTTGAATGACGAACTCCATCATTTGCATCCCAATCCCACTATTCTTCTTCTATAAACAAAACATCTCTACTAATTACAATTTTCTTTATTTAAAGTTGATATACTTTATAGGATTTGGGGGTGTTGTTATAGCCTATTAAGATACCAAGCTCAGATTTCTTGTCAAGCTTATCATTCTTTGACTGAGAAATATAAGAGAAATACAAACAACCAAATACTTTGAGATTTATTAGAGAAAGTTTAGTTCAAACCGAGCTTGATAAGGTTTTTGATTGCAAAGAGCTTTGGTTGTTAATCTATTTAATAAGAAGACAACCATGTTTGTAGCTTTAGCCTAATAAATATTAGGCAAACCCTTCCTATACAACAAGTAAGGAGTCATGTTTATGATGGTACTATTTTCCCACTTATTAACCCAATTTTATTATGGAGTATATAGGGTAGTAAGCTGATAATCTATCATACCTTTTGAAAAAAATTTGTTGAATTGATTTGCATTATATTCTTTTCCAATGTCTAACGTTATCACCATTATATTGTAACCACTTTGCTTCTTTACTCATGTTTTAAATCTCCCAAATATACTAGCCACTTCAGATCTAAATATGAGAAAAAAATATTTAACACATTCTGGTCAGGTCATGTAAGAAGGCAATATAATATTTATTAACTTCACAAAATGTTGTCTTGAAAGGTTTTCTAAGATCAGTATGCACAAGTTAAAGCTTGTATGTGGCTCTCCAAACCTTTAAAGGTTAGCCTTATTTGTATGCCAAATTGACAAGTTCTGTAGTTTAAGATTTAGTTCTCTAATGAAATTTAGCCTCGCACCAATTCATGTTACTATATCCAAACTATAGCTTTAATGATAATAATGTCCTAACCTTTTATACCATAGGTCGGTGGTTCTCACAAAAGCTTGGTATGTTGCTTGCTCCTTTTTCATTAAATCAAGAGAGAAGGTTTACTCTTCATTTTTGTTGAAAATATTTCCATTCCATTGTCATCTTTGAAACTCTTATTCTCAAAATGCACTTTTAAACCTTTCTTAACTAATTGACCAATAGTTATTAAGTTTATATTACTTTCTGGAATATGCATCACATCAGTAATTATTTTAACTTTAGAAAGAGTTTAACCTATACCTCTCATATTAATATATTCTCCATTTCTAATTCTTATTTTGAAAATTAATGATATGCCAAGCTCTCTTAATGATTCAACATTATTAGTCATGTGATTTTTATAACCACTATCTACTAGCCAAGTTTCAACCTCTTTGTCGTTTGCATAATGTGATGCTACGAAGAGATGCTCCTCATGCTCTTAATTCACATATTAAGTTGCATTCACCTTTTGATTTTCTTTATTCTTGCACATTCTTTCCACAAGCCCCATTTGGTTCCACTTGTTGCACTTTGTATTAGGTTTGCGCTAACACTTAGAATGAGAACGATTAGTTCTACCACAATGTATGCAAGGAGGATGATTAACTTTGTTGTTATTATTTGCTTTATTGTTGCTAGCACCACTTGCACTTCCACTGTTAATAGCATCTGAATTACCTTTGTTTTTCTTCCATACTTTCTTTTAGGCTTTGGTTGGATTGTGAGTATACTCCTTAACTTGTACTACACCATCCAAAGCAACACCTTCTTTACGATGTCTTATTTGTTAATGAGCTTCTAAAGTAATAAGAAGCTCTGACAATGTGATTTGTGTAAGATCTTTGATTTCTTCTAACTCAGAAATCTTAGGTTCACACTTTTTTGGTAAAATCACTAGAATTTTCTCAACTACCTTAATATCATTTACCACTTCACCAAGCATCCTGAGTTCATTCACAATCTCTAATAACTTGTTTGCATTCACTTTTGTCGTCTCAAATTTTTCATTTGTTGCATCTTAAAGTGTCTCCTAAGATTTAAAACACACATATCTTGTTCATGCACTGCCCTGAAACTTAGCTTTGAGGTAATGCCATACTTGAAATGTTGTTTTTAAATTCATAATTCAAATGAATAGACTTTCAAACACAATTGAATGTAGACATTTTTTTCTTTGAACTTTTTGAATGTCTAATTCTGATGAGTTTTGATTTGTTGTACTGTAGCATTTTCTTGTAGTAGTAGAATTTCAAACTCTTCTCTTGCTACTTCCCAAAGATCTTATGCTTAAACATTCATCTTAACAGTCTATAATTGGTAATTAGTAATTTAAACCAATAAATATAGGAGGTGGAATAGGAGAAAAGAAACTTACTTTTTGGTTGCTACAGATCCCTTAAGAAGAGGGGTTTGATACCATATGTTGAATAACAAAGAAATAAAACAATAGAAAAGTAGAAGAAATTGATAAGTAAATAAGTTTTCACTACTCAGACTGACTACAACTTTTATTTAAAAATAATAATAATCGAAATAACAACAAATGTGGTCTTTAAATTAACTACAAATTAATTTTAAAAATTCCTAAAAACTATCAACAACCAATATTCTTATTGAAAAAAATATCTACAAATCAAAAAATAACTTACAAATGTAAAACCACTACACCAACAATAAGTTCTAACAGTTCATATAAAGCATCATTCAATAAACACTAATATTGCATTTCTAATTTACTAATTTATATGAGCAGCTAAAAATGTTCCTCCTAAATTCATAAGTGTAATTTTTAGAATATACAATGAAAACTATAACATTTTAATTTCATAATCAAACTTCCTATCCTTCTATCTTAATTGCTTATCAATCATTTTTAGTTTATTCTTCATGACTTAAATCCTCCGATCCTATTAGGGTCATAATGTGAGTATTCATTACTAATATAATCAAGCTTATGTCCATCATAAATAATAGCAAATATAATATTATACTTGACATTGTATTTATTTACAATATATCTATCAAATAATTCTGATTACCATACAAATCTTTAAGAGACGAAACATATAATAAGAACTCATTGAAATATAAAAATTTTACTTATGTGACAATAGCTAAATTTTAGACACTATTCAATTACAATTGCAATTTTAAATAATAATTGTACATTTGATTTAAAAGTACATTAAAAATTATAATATATTCGAATATTTAAATAATAAGAATATATCATAAACTAAATCGGAACATAAGGACTAAAGATTTCTTTTTCTTAAACTTATATTTAACATAAATTCTAATCTTACTACCATTGATTATCACACTTTTATCATAATATATGGGAGAAGCTGTAGAAGGTATTTCTAAAAGGAATATATTAGAAGGAAAAAAAAAAAGCTAACACAAGCGGCTGACACTGAAATGCGATGACAGCACAAACTCAAGCAAGAGTGAAGTGGCCAATTAGATTATTAAAGTCCAAGCGGGGACAATAAGCTACAAAAAAATTGGAGACACTTGCTTTGAAAAAGATACCATATGGCATTATTAAATTCAGTACTGTTGGAGTAAGTTCGCTACTATAGATAGTAATATCACTAGTCCAAGCAAGCTGTGTACGCGTTGAAGCAGAAGACAAAGTATTGTTCTGTAACTCCACTAGCTATAGCATATCTTTAGGTGGATTCTTGCCTCTGATATTCAATAGATTAGGAGTTGTCAGCTTTCAAAGGAAACTGCTGATAAGCTTCTGTATGGCAGAAAACCTAGTTACAGAACAAAGCTTTCAAAGTGGAGACAAGATGTGATACCCAGTACCTACCCACCAACTCTCATCAGCTCTGCTTCCATATTAGCTGTAACAAAGCTGTAGAGCATATACGCACCTGATATTCTGGATGACAACTATGTTTTGGTGTCACTAGACCTAGTTTCTTCCCTCCATGCTTGCGTCAAATCAAGTCCCTCACGAGTCTTACTACTAAGGTACTATAAATGTAGTAGGTCTAAAATCCAAACCACCCCATCTGTTCTAAGC
This sequence comes from Erythroxylum fimbriatum, assembly GCA_026770325.2. Lineage (NCBI taxonomy): Eukaryota > Viridiplantae > Streptophyta > Magnoliopsida > Malpighiales > Erythroxylaceae > Erythroxylum > Erythroxylum fimbriatum. The sequence goes on from JANZLH020000406.1 coordinate 1,082,006, forward strand.
TACATTAATCATAGTCTGAGCCTCTCTAACAGCTGACTAGACATTGATTCTTCTTTCTTTTGCCACTATCTTTAGAAGTCGAAAATGAGGCCTGTTCTTGCAACTTCGCTGCTTCTTTTGCTGGTTCTTAGCTCCTCTTTCATTCAATCAGCTATTGCTGACACTGCGGCTGGACCGCCTATCCCAGCTCCAAGTATGTTTTCCGCTAGTGTACAAGCACGTATATGTCTTATAAATAGGCAATTAGAAACAACAATACATGCATGTGCATTCTTATGATCAAGGGTTTAAATTTTCATTCTTCGATCTACATGCATCAACCTGTAACTGGTGTCTTTTTGGTTTAACTTAACCGTAAACTTTCAGGCATCGTGGTAGTTTTGGTTATTATAATCACTATAGTGAGGCTGACTGTGATCTGTTGTAGTTGTAATGGTAATAAATTTTCGCTTAAGAGTATATTGATAATATGAGCTAATTAGATGTTTCCCTATTGGTTGTGATGTTTGATCAAAGATTCCTGCGAGTCGATGTGCGGGGCTAGGTGTGCAAAGGCAGGATACCAGAAACGCTGCATAAGGTATTGTACAATATGCTGCAACGACTGCAAGTGTGTTCCTTCCGGTACTTACGGAAACAAGTCAGAATGTCCTTGTTACAGAGACAAGAAGAACTCCAAGGGCACCTCTAAGTGCCCTTGAACTTAGCTATCTTATTAGTCACTTGACTATTAAATCCTACTTTCAACCATCGTTGTACTATGGTCTCCACTAATAATAAATTCTGCTTACCCTCTTCTTTTTGTGATTTGCGATTAGCAGTTTTTCTGAGACACAAATTAGCCTGAGAATGCTTTGAACATCAAAAGAAGATAAAAGAGTTAAAAACATCTTCCTACGCTACATTTTATTAATCCAATCACATGTTTATATCATCAACAATAAGGACAAACTTACGTACATATTTGTGGAGATGCTTGGGTTAAGACAAGTCATTAAGAAGATGTGTTTTCAAGAAGCATCCTCCTAGTGAGTTTTGCAGAAATAAGTGCCAATACCGTGGCCGATGGCACGAAAATGACATCAGGAATATATTTTATTATGTTAAGTTGTGGCAACTTCTCTCCTGCCCTCTTCGCTGCAATGGCTGCTGGTGGCGTCACCATCCCTATAGACATGGTATAGTCATCGATCCTGCTCAGACTTACTTTCTTCTTCATCAAGTTAACAAACACTTCCTTTTTCGTCTCTCCATCAGCATTTGTCCAAGCATTAAAGCATTCCTGTTAAGCAGAAAACTGTTCAGACTTTTGTTATGTAATGATGCAGACAAAGTGACAAAATCGTAGTATTATGACCTCTACTTCTGTCCGTGAGGGTACGTCGTAATGTTTTCCAGGCAACGCCGAGTTGAATGAACTGCGAGCGGCAATTGTTACAGAGAGTAATCAGTTTAGTATTCAGATTTGATATAAACGGAGAAACACTAATGTTAGTATGAAGATACACTCTCTCCTCTTAAATCTCTTAAAGATATTCTTTAAGTAGGAATAAAGGAGGGTGTAGCAGCTTAATTATGTATATTTTGGACAATATATATATATATATTTCTTAAACTTATAGAAGTTAGGCATTCCACTTTCTTAAATTGTTTAAAGTGACGAGTTCAATAACAAATCTACCTTACATCATACCGAAATCTAAAGGAAGATTTCCAGAAGAGAGACAAGCAGCATCAAGTGATGGTGCCAACCAAAATGCCAGCTACACTTGAATCCTTCTCATTTCGGTTAACAGCACTTTTGATGTTTCATACCAGAGCTATTTTTAATTTAATGTTCCTTTAGATCAAGGAAGATACGACTTAATAGCAACTAGACGACATTGATGACAAATAAATGGAGAATTTCAACTTACGGATATGAAAAATCTTTTTTAGTCTTTTTTTTTCCCCCCATTTTATAGATCGGGGAGGGGGGTGGAAAGAACAGCAACAAGATACTATGCCCTTACATGAAGATATTAAGAATAGCACCATGGAAATCCTCAAAGTTCTTGATATCTTTTTTCACGAACTGCTTGTGGAGCATACCCATTGCATAACCTATCGTCTGGGTTGAGGGCACACCTGCAAGCCACAGATTAGCCAATTATATTGATTAGTACTTAACACATAATTAAGGGAAAAAAAATGGTTAAGGAATTAGTTTTTCTTCAGAGGAAGAAGGTAAGTGCATAAAGGAAAAGAAAAATGGACGAACGTTGATATCAGGGTAAAATATGCTTCAAACCTTTTCCCATGAAACTCATAAGCATTCCCATCTTGCGAAACTCAAGAGCTAGGAGCAAACGTGGTGGTACAATGATATAAATGAGAACGGTTAAATAATGTAGAGAAAAGTGGAACCAAGGAATAGATTGTTTGAATTGCTTTAAGTTGGAAGCAAAGCAAGGAATCCCATTATCTGGTCTAACCATTTCCAACCTAAACTCTGATTCCTGACTTGGGGAGGTTGTTCCCCTTTTCAAAGATAACAGACCTCAGATTCTGCATTTTGCTTTTGTAACATAATAACATTTGTAAAGTAAGGGCCACTCAAATAGACCTGAGCAAAATGAACCACCTCGACCCGTAGAATCAGGAAGTACCAAACAATTTGCAGCAGGAGAAGAAAAACTATCTATTCACGGAATAAAAGAGCATATACAACTATTACTTTTGTTTGGGACACAAAATTCTCATCAGAAGTTCATTTTTACATATATACTATATGAATAGGAGACAAAGACACCAATTCAATGCACTGTTATTTCGGCTAAGATCTCCGACTCCATCGAGATTTTCTCCTACCCCGCTTTCTCCTCTTGCTTAAAGCATTAGTCCTAGGTTTAGGAAGTGTTTTCCCACCGTAATTCACACGGGCAACAATGGTCTCTGTTGGAATAACAATTTCTTCTACAGCTTGTGGTTCCTGGGGTTTCTCATGAGTTTCTGGAAGCCAACTTCCAATATTCTTCAAGTCTTGAATTTCTTCGTTCGCTGCCTGATTATGTATCAAAATTCCATCCTCCATCTACAGATACAAAGCTCACTTCAACAATTCTTTCTCCATTCCCAAGTGTGTGCAACAGTGTCTTTATAAACAGTGGAAAGAAAAGTTTTGCAAATCAATGAAATCTCATTTTTGGTTTCAATCAGCTGTATTTTCAATTTATCAAACTCTAGAAATCATACAACTAACAGTAGACCTAGTTCTCCAAATAAATTAACCTCAGCCTGGATAAGGCCCCATCAAGTACACCAAACGGTCTTCCAAAAATTACCGAACAGTTTGCCCCGCTACTAGAAGTTCAATTTCAGTCATTGTCAAAGAGAACAGGTTTTGCCTAAATAAACAAGCAGTAGTCCATAAATAGTCAGAACAAGGGAAAAAAAACTAAAAATCTAACAATCTCCAGTGCACGCAAGAGACACTGATGATCAGTGTATGAATCACAGGTTTAAGTCGAGACTTGTTCAAGACAATATTTGGCAGATACGGAAAGAACATAAATTTTAAGCTCATATACCCCACAATTTATACACTGATAAACAAATAAAAGTACTAAGCAGGTTAAAGCTAACACTCACATTTCCACATAAAACTACCTCTTCAGGTCTGGCACTTTTAATCGTGTTTGGAAGATGGGTTCCCTTCGCACGACTTGAAACCGCACTCTCATGTGTAATATCTTCCATGCTACCCTCAGCCACAGATCTCAGCAGCATTCTGTCTCCATTAGCGGGATTGGAAACATGACCTTGATCTGGACTATCAAATGCATCAAAAGGTACAGGCAAGCTCAACCTATTAACAGAGGCAAATTTCCCAGGATTTTCACTGATCACCTTTTCTATTCTGGCCTTCAACTTTTGAACTTTTGACTGTAGCATTTCAATCTTTTGAAGTACATGTTCACTGATGTCATCACTATCTCTGGACAAAATAGACGGCCATTCATACTGAAACCCAAAATCATCATTGCCAGAGACTGTCTTATCTGCAACAAAGAACAGTCGGTCAGGAAGTTTTTTAGTCCAAAAAACATCTTACCACATTTTTCTATGGCACTATTATCTTCCTTTTGCATTCAATATCAATTGATCTTCCTACAGAACCAAAATTCACAATTTTTTAAGGAAAAAAAATCAGTGAGACATGGTATTTTAGTTTTGTTATTGGGATTATGTAATATATCATATTCTAGAGGAAAAGGACATTCAAAGAGAATGAAACAAAATGCACTTAGACATGCTAGAGTTACTACTGCCATTTTAGGTTACAAAACTACTAAATATGAAAGACAAAAGCATTGTATTTACTTCTCACCTGGATTAAAGTGTTCATCATCCAAAGCAGTACTAATTGTAGCAGACTTCTTATTTTCTGGTAAAAAAGCAAAAAAGATCAACTAATTTTCATTTCTGAAGTCAGGTTTAATCTATTGTATTCCTACAAGCAAGAATTGATATACACAATACCATAATAGGAAAACAGGTTGTGCTGCAGCATATATGATCCTATATCAGTTGTCTCCTCAAATCTCTTTCGTTTTCTCCTCTTCATGACTTTTCTCTGAGCACAACTCAAGAATGGCAGTGATTTTGCATCACAACCTTCCATCATAAATGTTTCAAAACCATAGTGCTTCTTTTGTTCATGTTCTGTAAGTTCTTTATCATATTTTTGAGCTTGAGACTTGAATTCCTTTATTTGCAATTCTATCCACTTCAATCGCCACATCAAAGGACGTATAAATCTCCGCCAGTGATCTGTTAACTTTTTCCTTCTGAAAGATTTGGAAAGTAAATAACAATTAAATAGTCAGTTCAGGTCAAGTAAAAACCACGAGGCAAACTTGTACAGGAAAACCAAAGTTTGACAGCATGTTTCTGCTGTTATCACCATGCAGAACAAAACAGACTCAGCTAGGAAATCAAGGTAAATGAATGACCCATCTGTTTACCAATAGACAAACAAAGGAATTTATAATGTTTCACAAACAAGCATACTAAATTAAAAAAATATACAGTCTAGCAATAGCGAAAACATTTGGATATTCAGACAATAATCTCAATCTTTCCTCCATAATCAGAAAATAACAAAAGGATTAAAAAGAGTAAATATGCTAACAAACATGGTCAAACTAAGATGCTTAAGTAGCAACCTTCAACAGAAAAGATGAAAAATTATCCCAGATATTCCCTGAAAACTCCCAAAGGAAAAAAAATGGATTTCATAGACATAGGTGATGCCAAAGAGGGATGCATATCATATTTGTCCATCTCCAATACCATAATACCAACATCTATGCAAGGAGTATCATATTTGTCCATCTCCAATACCATAATACCAACATCTATGCAAGGAGTGTTATCAAATCATAGCTACCTTGCTGGGAACGATCCACCATAATCATCAAATACTGATGCTGGCCGATCATCAATAGATTGTCCTGATTCAACTTCAGTGCCACTCAATATTGGATTATTATCAGATTCAGACGTTGTGTCACCAAAAGAACTCATGCTCTCATTTGCATCTTCACATCTTGAATCAACAAGTCCTTTGTCAATAGAACCTCTACAATCAAGTATATCAATAAACATGTCCTCATCTTCAACTGTTAGGTTGGAGTGGCCTTCTTGAATATCTGCATGACAGATTTTCTCCTCATGGTTAATTGTGGACTCTGCATGCTTCTCTACGGGATCTTTTGATCCATGTCCATTTTCTTTGCTAGCCAAAGTTTCCATCGTCACTTCCCATTTCTCTTTTAGCTCCAATTCAGGGCCCATATTAGCTAATTCATGTATAATCTCAGCTGCATCAGAAACAATATCTTAGAAACTAAATAAACCACCATCACCTAATGACTATAAATTGCAATTAATACGTCAAAGCTACCGATAAACAACGTCATCATGACTCTCAATAAAGGAATTGAATAGAAGTAACCTCGAAGGCATGAGTAAGTGTTGCTCAAGTTAAATATTGATATAGGCAGATACGTAGGGGCAGGATTGATTGTGAATGGAAAAATTAGGGATTATAAAAGAACCTCTTGAATAAAATTCAATAATCACATCAACCGACTGCATTGTGTTGTGAAATCTTTTAATTTTAGTAGTCCTATCAGAATTTTTATTGACAATCGAGAAAACAAATATAACCATGAATTCCTATTTTGGATAGAGTTACTAAAAAGGAAACCTAATCCACATAAGAAAACATTGCCAACGAATAACAACTAAGAAAACAGAGAAATAATAAATAGGAATATGCTCCTGCATCAAAAATATTCTGAAGGCCAAGAGACAATTTCAATATAATAAAGAACAAAGAAAGGAACAGCGTTATTTTAAAGAACGCAGACCATGTTCACACCCTCTCCATGAAATTGTAGTGGACTACCCACCAAATCCCAGGCTCATGCAAAATGACCGTGGAAATTACATCATCACTGTGATCAAAACCCATCCATAACTTTTGGGAAATAGAACGAAAGTTTAAGAAAAAAAGGTACAAGATCTCCAGAAAACTAAACCAAGCATGATTTTTTTATGAGAACTCCCCAAAAACCCAATGAATCACACAAAATGACACCATAAACTTTTTTAAACAAACAAACAAAATGGCTGAATCATGCAACTTTGGCAACCAATCAATGACTTCCCACGGCAATTCCTCTGAAATTAGTCATCAATCCCGGGATTTGATCGGTGAAATACAAAACCCTAAATCCCAATTCTTGTTCGAATGATAGAAACGAGGACGAAGAATTACCCCAGTTAGGGTTTGAGCTCCCATATGCGATGGTCAAATATGGAAAACATCACCGCTGGAGCATGCTGTCGTGCCGCCGCGATTGAAGGCGCTGCTGTGTGCCGATTATCGCGTAACGTGACGGAAAGTAGTAGCTTTGATTGTGTGAGTGAAACCGCAGACGGACCGTCGTGTTGAGAAGGAAATGGATTTTCTAAAATGCAATTTATATAATTTATAGGAACGATGATCTCAAGTGGGGCCCAAGAGATTCACAGGACGTGATACTCTGTACCCTTACTCTGTACTTACTCTATGCTCATTGTATCTAAGCTATTTATATATGTGAGTCTTACATAAATGGATGACTCAAATATAATGGGTACAAAGTAGGTACAGAATAAAAGGTACAGAAGATTTGAGGGCGAGATTCACACGTTGCTCTTTGCTTTTAGGATATGTTTGGCTGATAGCTAATTTGGGTATTTCATTCAATCTTAGATGGTTTTTTTTTTTAATTACAAGGGAACACAAAACTAAAGGAAGCTAACTAATGCAGTATTCTACAGGACACTGCTCCGTGTGATTCACGATGGATGAGCTCCTCGACTGCCAAGGAAGGCGCTTGGAAAACATGAATGCCTGGACGGTCCATAGTTGCTAGACCTGGCAAACGGGCGGGTGGTCCGCGTATGGGTACGGGTCTCACGGGTACGGGTAATGATTTTGAAAATCCATACCCTGCCCAGCGGAAACGGGTAATGATT
>JANZLH020000406.1:1124990-1139058 GCA_026770325.2 Erythroxylum fimbriatum
TCATACAAGTCGACTTATGGGTACTGAACATGTGTAAGTCGAGTTACAGAAATGTACAAGTCGACTTACACTTACAGTAAAGTCGTCAATGACTTCGAAGATGAATCTGATAAGAATGAGGATATGGAGCTGTTGACAAGAAATTTCAACTAGTGGTTAAAGAAAGTGAAGAAAGATAGACCCGAGTTTAGACAGAACGGTAGGAGTTCATTGAACAACCACTTTAAACAATAAGCTAAAACTCAAAAGGGTGAAAGAAAAGTGAACAAAATTCAATGTCATAAATGTCAAGGTTTCAGACATATGCAAGCGGAACGTGCTAACACTTTGAATAAGAGAAAAGGAAAGTCTTATATGAGCACTTGGAGTGAGAATGTATCCGAAAGTGAGTATGGTAGTGAAGCAGACTTTGTGAGTAATGCTGCATTGGTTGCTTTATATGGCAAAATTCCAGTTGCTTCTTAACAGCAACAAAGAAGAAAGAAACTAACGATAAAACCATGGATAAATCATTCCAAAATTTCAAGAAAATACAAATGAATCAGCCCAAAGTTCAATTTCAGATTATAATAGTGATGACATTGACTTGGATTACAAGAGGGAGGATATTTGTAAAGCTTATGAGTTAATGTATGCTAAATGGGTCCAAACATGTAAGAAGAATGAGAAGTTAAAGAAGTAAAACTCTACTATGAAGAACATCATTCAAGATCTAGAGAAGAGGTTGTTATCTATAATAAATAAGCTAAATGAAACAAATTTGAAGCTGGTCAGTTTGAAAAAAGGGATAAGAATGTTACATGGAGGTACCAAAAAGTTAGAAAAGTTGCTGAAAATTGATAAGATTATAGTAGACTTTCAAGGCATTGGCTATAAAGGTGAATGTTCTAAGTCGAATGATGAGAAAAACTGCGCAACCAGATTCATCCAAGGAGAAACTTCGAGGAAGAAACGAAAATTTATACCTACGTGTCACTTTTGTGGGGGTTATCAGGCATATAAGGCCAAAATGTTACAAGTTGTTATAAATGATACTTCAAAAGGCTCAAAACTGAAAATTTAGACACTCTTCAATGAACTTTTGGCAGCAGCCAACATTATCAAAGCAAACTTGGGTTAGAAAAAATCAGCCTCACATATCAAATTAGACACGCAAGGGAGTTAATACCAGAAACTATCCAGATCTATAGTTAGTTGTTACTGAAAAAGAAATCAGCCAGACATCTGATGACAGAGATGATGTGACGAGGAATAAGGCTAGGTTTGAATATCTTTGAGTGGCACAGAGACTGTATGCTTTACATTTTTGAAGTACATTTTGATGTTGTTTTAAAAAAAGAGGGGTCAAAGGAGTTAACATCTAGACTTTTTGAGTTTTTGATTTATGAGTTTTCTAAGGTTCAATTAATTGGTATGTGTTTTCAATTAATTGGTATGTGTTTGGCTTTTCCTTCCTTTTTAAATAGTATATTTGATGTGAGAATGAGGATCTGCTTGATGATTTGAGGGTTCTATTTTTGAATTTTGATTTACGGAGTTATGTCTAGAAAATGTTGATGTTTGGCTGGAGACCTTTAGGAAGATTCGAGTTTTCTATGATTTCGGTCTCTCTAGTTTTATCTTGGTTTCTCTCTATATCGTGGGCTGTATGAATTTGGGTTATATATGTTCATATGGTTTATGGAGGAGGAAATTGATTAAGTTTGATTATGATTCGATGAATGCATTTTTGAGGTTTTTGAATTTAATCAGTCGTATGTGGATGGTTTTGATGTAAGTAATAATATGTTGGCTAGTGTTTTGACTAGTGATAAATTCTTATCTTGGCGTGCTTATGATTCTTCGGCTGTTCCTACTGCTAATTTTTATGTTGCTTTATTCACTGAGATTGAACACATTGAATACATTCTTCATTTTGGCATTGTTTTGTCCCAAGGGGGAGATATAAGATTGTTTGTTTTCATTTGATATGATTGTTCAATTCAAGGGAAGATTTCAAGGTATCTCTGTGATTATTAGTTTTACTTTTTGACATCTTTTTGTCCCAAGGGAAGAATGGATGATGTAATGGATGTGGGTGTTATGTTTAGTTAGAGAACTTGGATGCTTTTTTAACTTTGGATATGTGTTTATTTGGATAATTTGCTTATGTAAACTTAATGGATGTTTTTTGGAACTTGAAATTTGATTAAGTAGGAGTTCCTATGTGTTTTGTGAACTTGATATTATGCATCCAATTATCTTCTTTAAGGGAAGTTTTGATATTTGACAAATAATGCCAAAAATGGGGAGATTGTTAAGATATATGTTATGATATCTTATTTTGTAAATTTGGGCATTATTTGAAATTGGACTTAGTTGGATTTATGTGGAACTCTTTCAAGATAAGGTTGATTAGGTTTAAAAATTCTAATCAAGATGGGATTTATTATATAGCCTATTTTGGGGATAATGGCTATCTAAGGTAGCAATATCTTTAGAGATTTGTCTTGAATATTTGTAACTCTCTTTAGCTATGATTTATGTGATATGTGTTATGAAATAGTGGTGATTTTGTGTGGAGGAACGATGGGCATATGGTGACTTGGCAGCTGGAGATTTTATAGCTATCTTGGATGATATTTGGTAGCTGATTTTGTGGGGATATTGTCCTAATGTGTTGCTGATCTTTCTGTCAAGGATTACGTGATTATAGAGGGTTGTACGTTTGTTGGCTACGTGTGATTTCAGCAGCTACGTATTCTTCAAATTTTTAACAACAATTTAGGGTTGTATTGGTTATTGAATGTGTTGAATTTGGCATTTGGTTTATCTTGTATTTGCGTGAATCTTTGGTGGTTGTTAATCATTTTCATGGTTTGTTAATTTGTGCCTATCTTTTGTGATTTGTGGTGTACGAAAACTCCAAATGTTTTCATGATTTCAGTAGCTGACATTTTTGATCGTTTGGGTGATTTTTGTTAGGCTGATTGGGAGTTGATCTTGTGTGTTTCTAGTGGTTGTCAACAGTGGTGGTGGTGTGCGTATTCCAGCAGGCATCGTGGATTTTACAGCTATGTTGTTTGCAACGTTTCAATGAAGAAACATTTATTTTGTTACTGATTTTTTCAAATTGAGGAATTGTGTTTCCTGTCTATTATAAGGGAATTTTTGGGCTGTCAATAATAGTGGTTTTTGTATGAAAAACTTCCAGTAGTTTTAGTATTTTCATAGCTTCATAGTTTGTAACATTTTTGGTGGAAAGACGTTTATTTTGTTGGTGACTTTTCAGCTGCTGGGCGTGGGATGTTCCAGTGATGATATTGAAGCTTCATAGCAGATTCTTTTGATGGACAACTTCTCATTCTTTTATTGAGGAAGCTACATTGTTAAGGAAGTTGTCTTCTTTCTCAAATGTCTTTGTTTATGTTTGTTGTTATTTCAATCACTTGAGTTATTTTATTTTGATCCTTTATTATCAAATAATGTTAAGAAAATCCTCTGTTGAGGTTAGTACAAGGCAGTCGTACTATTGGGTGTGATTTACTTTCACAGGTAGTGAGGACGAGGGATAGTGTCAATGGTTAGGTGAGTCGGCTTTATAATGCCTTGAGTAAAACTATTGTTGTATCACAGGTGAAAGTAATTAAGTTGGGTGAGGACCCCACAGGCGTAACCAAGGTGTGCCAAATTGTGTTACCAAATCTCAAGTGTTGATTTGTTTATTTTGCGTTTTGATTTTGTTTTGTTTTTCATATTGGTCAGAAGCTTATAACTGTCGCGGCTAATTCATAGTTTGTGCAAAACTACATCCTTCGGGAATTTTCAAAATTCATTTGCCTACTATTAAGATATATGTTATATATATGATTATTTAATTTTGGACTTTCAAGATAATATTGATTAGTTTTAAATTCTAATCAAGATGAGATAACATATTTTTTAAAGATTTGGTTGGTTGATTGTAGGTGGACTGTGGCTGGGTTTCATATGTGTATTAAACTGAATACTATCGTTTTTGAAAAGGAGTTTTGTATGACTTGGAGGCTGATATCTTAAAGTGATCTTGGATAATATTTGGTAGCTGATTGTATGTAAATAGAACTCTATCTAGTGAAATCTTCTTGGTGAATCATATGACCTGTGCTGGATGGGTTTTCTATCGTGAGCTCTTTGGTCTATTATTGTCGATTGGATTGGTGTACAACTGTGATCTTTCTGTTGATCTTTTGCATGATTCAGTTGGTTTGTCTTGGAGTGGACACTTTTAATTATGAAACGCAAGAGGTTGTTAGATTCATATCCAAGGTGACATTACTTGCATCAGGGGGGGCTGGCCATATCTACTCATCTACAACGAATCCTCTACCAATGGAGTGATTATCTAAATGAATAAGTGTTAAGAAAAGACCTTCACTTAGTTTTGTGTGGATGGATGATCGATTGAAGTACTTATCACCTAAACAATGGCTACAACAGATGGAATAGCAATGGCATATAGAGCTCAAGTTGTGATATCCAATATGGATGGTGGTGGTGTGCATAAAAATTCCACCTGCTGAATACAACAATACTCTTGGTGAACAACTTTCCGATCTGTCATTGAAGGAGTTGAATTAATTAGAGAAGTTGTTTTTCTTATCTTAAGTGTATTTGTCTATATTATTTATTATTTTAGTCACTTGAGTTGTCTGTTTATTATCTTTTATTGTTAAAAGTTGTTGAGAAAAAGCCTCTGTTGAGGTTAGTACGAGGTGGTTATACTATTGGGTGTGATTTACTTTCATGGGTAGTGAGGACGAGGGATAGTATCAAGGGTTGAGTGAGTCAGCTTTATAATGCCTTGAGTAAAATTATTGTTATATCACAGGTGAAAGTAATTAAGTTGGGTGAGAGACTCGCAAACGTAAGCAAGGTATGTCGAACTGCGTTACCAAATCTCGAGTGTTGATTTGTTATTTCATTTTTCATTTTTTTGTTTTTGTTTTTTTTTATCAAAAAGTTTATAGTGGCTGCTACCATCATAATTTGTATGAAATCATATCCTTCGAGATTTTCACGTACTGTTATCAAGACACAAATAATGGACTCATATACTTGCCTTATGAAAGAACTCGTCTTCAGAAGATGCCGGGGGATTTTAAATTCTTGTCACAATCTACACTTCCATGAAAAGCACTGGACGGTAGCAACAGACAATATATCGAGGTCAGAAGATCAAGAGATTCCTAAACACAAGTACGATGACCCAATGTTATCTGAAGGAAGATAAGTGGTTATTAACTATTAAAGCTAAAAAAGAGTGCATGTCATGATTTTTTAAAGAGGCTGACAAGACAGGAAAGAACCAAAGCCGAGTGCATATGGAAACAGAATTCTCCATTTCGACACTGTAACCACATCAAGTGAGTATAATATTTTTTGCTTAGTAGTTGAAAACTTAACTTGTATTTGTGCAGCCAAATGTATGTCGTTGTAAATGCCCCTTAAAATAGTGTTTCAATGCTTGACACTTTTTGTACGAGTAAGCTCCACCTTTGGTTCTTATATTCTTTAAACAATTTTAATGAAGGTAAAATGAGAGTTCATACCACTAACATCAAAGTTGGCATTAAGACGAATATTATGGTCCAGTCCCATTTTAAAGACGTTTGTTTGTTTAATATCACTAAATCTGGACTCCAGTAATATATTATCTAGCTTGAAAGAAGTTCTAAGTAGATTTGAGGTAGAAAATGATTAACTGAAATTGTTTTTGGAGTACACCCCTGTGTCTGGAAGGCATATACTCATGTCAATGGTAGACACGCCTATGTGTATGATCGTGCAAGCTTCGTAACTGTGAAAGGAGAAGCTTCGAGATCAGACACGATCATATAAGTCACTGTTATCGTGTATTTTTGCAACATCGAGTTTTAAAGCTTAAAGCTTGGACATAGTCACTATACACGGTAGTGTGGGTAACCGTGTGCGACACATACTTTTAAATTTTAAAGATAAGTGATGAATGAATAATTGTGTTTGTTGAATGCAAAACACACTATTAGTCTTATGCCCAAAACCACAAGTATACGAGTCGTACTTATAGTTGAAAGCATATATCGATCCTACGAGGATTGTGCTTAGGCACCACTTAATTTAAATTGTTCTTTGTTTAAGAAATCGTTTCAATCGAATTTAAAAAGATAAGTAAAATAAAGATAAAATAAAGTAACAGGGAACAATGCAACCCAAACCAAAATCATAAACTAAGACTTGGAGAAAATCTATATTAAACATTAGGACTTGTCATTATCCCTATTTGCCCCCCTCTGATTAATTGATTCAATTTATGCTTGGACCAAGATTTTCTAAAATTCTAGCTACCCTCTCTCAAGGTGTAACTAAATGCCACTAGTTAAATAAATTAGAATTACCATTGGGATCTCTCAATGTGCAAAGCCTCTTCAAAACATTCAACTAGATATGAAGCTATCCTATAAGTAGTGTATTGATCTATTGAAATCTCTTCCTAATAAATTAATAACTTGTTATTTATAGGTCTATTAATCGTCAACTCTCGTTGTACAATTAACATAGATTACCAAGCTCACTCTCTCGATTTATTGCAAGGTTTAAGCACAATAAATAACAAAAACATGTATATCGTTAAATTAATAACCAAAAGTTCACAAATAGTTTAACAACAAACTCTAAACATTGTTTTACCTAATCATAATATACATAATATCCCCCAACAATCAAATAATCCATGATAAACATGCTAGAAGAGAAAAAATTGAAATAAGACTGTACGGGGCAGCTCCTCCTCTTCTTTACCCAATTTGGAAAATTTGGATGATGAGGTGCTCTTTGCTCAATTAGGAATGAAACCTTGAATCTCCCCCTATCTCTAGGCTCTTAATCTGTCTTTTAGCTCCAGGAAGTAAGTTTCATGACCCTATGGCAGCTCTCGGGATTCTATGTCTTATAAAGTCACTAAAACCTAAAAAAATACATAAAACTTGTGTCTCTCTTCGCCTTCCAATTCCCTCAATCGTGGGAATTATACTTGTGCTTCCCATGATCGTGGGTTAACTTAACAAAAACTTTCTCCATAGACTTCCCACGATCGTGGAAAACATGTCCTTTTCTACGATCGTGGGTTCTTGTTTTTCAGCGGCTCCACTTTTCTTCTCTTCTCTTCTCTTGGTCCCTAGCTCAATCACAAAGGTGTCCACCCTCCATTCTTACACCAAAATGATCAATTCCTACCCTAAACCAATATCAAATACAAAAGAACAACCATGAAGTTCAAACTAAACAAAAACACACAAAACAAGTCCTAAAACACAATAATACTAACCTATCATGCAAGAAACATATACCAAATACTTAGGAAAACATATACTAGAGCTACAATTTCTTTGAAGAAGTCAAGTTGTAATTTTGGTGATTGACTGGTGTGGGCACACCACTCTTGTGTAATGATGGCTAATGACCCTACAGGGTAATAAGCACAAGGTTTATGACTTTGGATGTTGGGCTCCGGAAGCAGGGTCCAACAAAAATAGTGCAGCCCAATAGAAAAGATTGGAGCATAATGCTAGATGCTACACTATGGGCCTACAATACAACTTATAAAACACCAATTGGGGTGTCTCCATGTAGATTGGTGTTTGGTAAGTCATGTCACATTCTTGTGGAGTTACATCATAAGGCATATTGGGCTATAAAAAGATGCAACATGAATTTGGATGATGCATGTGTGCATAGGAAGCTACAATTACAATAGTTGGATGAGATGCAGGATGACTCATATCAGAACACAATGATATATAAGGAGAAGACGAAGGCTTTTCATGATAAGATGAATTTAAGGAAAAGCTTCGTTATGGGTCAGAAAGTGCTTCTATATCACTCCAGACTCAATTTATTCCCAGTTAAGTTGTATTCCTGTTGGGCTAGTCCATTTTTTGTTACTCATGTCTTTCTTTTTGGTGCAGTAGAGATACAGAGTTTCAAAATTGACAAGATATTCAAAGTTAATGGTCATCACCTGAAGCCGTATTATGAAGGCTTCCAAACGGAGGATATGGAAGTGTTGATGCTAGAAGACGCGACTGGTGTCACTTGATGCGGATAACATGGAGTTGAGCTAACAATGATAAACAAAGGCTTTGCTTAGGAAGAAACCCAAAGGAAGTTGATTTCTATTTATTTACATTATCGCAGTTACTGTTTTTGTTAAATGCCTCAATTCTTGCATTTGATGTTACATTGGGGACAATGTAAGTTTTAAGTGTGGGGGTGGGGATCTTAGTTTTTATACATGTTTTGAGCTTAATTATTACTTGTGTGGCTTCTTAGGCAGTTTTCAAAATCAAACAAACAAAATTAATTTTTTATTTTTTCTATTTCCTTTAAGACTATATAGTCATAATTGGAGTGTGAATTGACTATAAAATTTCATAGCAAATTTAACATGTACTTTTGTTGTTATGATTAGTTAAGATGCATTATTTTTAGAAGAGTGGTGACTAGTGGTAGACAAAATTTAGTGAGATTTGATTATCTTTTGCTTATGTGTGACCTTCATGGCATGTACATCTTGACTTTGCTTTGATTTTCTATTCAAGGTCACATTTTTATCACATGTATGAACATGAAAATGATATAGGCATTCTTTGTTTTTATAAGCTATATTAGCTAAATAGCCTACCCATTGATATGATCATTTCTTCATTAAGCCCCTTTAAGCTTTATTAGCCTTTCTTTTTATACTAACCGCATTACATGTTTTTAAACTTAACCAAATGTCCTACCTAAGCCATAAAGCGAGTGAAGCATTTGTGATTGTTGAGTTTGTGTATATACAAAAGTATAAGTGTAGCGGTGTGCATATATGTGGCTGGGTCATATCCGTCAGAATGTCATTTTATGAAATCCCCATGTTGATGTAGCTTCTTTCAATGATTATATGAAAAAAATAAAAAAAATAAAAAAGAGAGAAAAAATCAAAATGGGTTTAAATAAAATTATCTAAGAGGAAGTGCACGTGTTTTGAAAAGGTATTTATAATTGGTCTTTCCCCCTAAAGCTGTAATGAATGGGTGATTTGGTTATGTTGCATATGAGGTAGAAGTTATTTCAGATGGACCACTCTTTGTGTTATACTTTATGTGGTTTATGGTGTGAGAGCTGAATTTGAGCTGTGAAATATAATTGTTGCATTCATCATAGCTGATGGTACCTAGTTTTGAATGAATGTTAGCGTGAATGCTTGATCTTTCATTGAGTGCTATTTTTTCTTAACTAGTATGATGGATTTTATGCTACGCTACCCAAAATACATCTCACCTTACCTTTACCCACATTACAACCTTAGAAAAGTCCTTTGATTCATGATTATGCATGTCACTTTTATTGGTGGAGAAATGAAATGATATGCAAAGTTGTGGAATGTTATGATCATGAATGGTGTTTAAGTATACCCATAGAAATATCTTATTTAAACACATTTTGTCCAAGTCTACCTCTAGATTGCTCAGTTTCGAAGGATGATGAATATTGATTGATCATGAGTAGAATCTTTGAATGTTGAGTTTTTGCTATGGTTTTTGAAAGCCATTCATCTTTACTTACGACTATCTATTCTTAGGAAATATGGAAAATGAGTAAGTGTTTTGGTTTGTGACTTTGATTTTGATGATTTGCCCGAGGACAGTCAAAAGCTAAGTGTGGTGGAACTTGATATGTGCTTAATTGTTGATACATTTGATCCATTACACTTAGTGATTAAAGCCTTAAATTGCTTAGGACACTCGCTTTAGCTCATATTTGATTTTAGGTACAATTTGGAAACGAAGGAACCAAAGTGACCCGAAAGTATACTCATTGAGCCATCATACTCATTGAGCCATATTCTCAATGTTCATACTCTATTTTTTCATGAAGCAAGAAGAAGAAGAAGATTAAAAGAAGAGAAGAAAAGATAAAGCAGAAGAATGAAAAAAAAATGAAGCAACTCATAGCCATACTTAGAGTGTATAGGCGTGAGACACTTCTCACTCCCATGCAATCTGTCTCACGGCCGTGAAACTCAGCTCATAGCCATGAGACACCATTTACGACTATGACACTCACATGCACAGCCGTGAGGGGTCTCTCACACCCGTGAGAGACAAGTAACGTTAGTGACTCCTATGCCACCTGCCCATTTTAACCTATCTTTTTACTATATAAGGAATATATTATGACGACAAAAGATAACAATCGACACAGAAGCGGACTAAATCAATTTTCTTAATTTTCTCTCAGTTTTCAGCACCAACAGAGACATTCATGGTTGATTCTTGGAGGTTGATGGAGAAGATGGAGGGCTAACCTTCCCAATGCCAATGTGGAGGTGAAATTAAGACCGAGAAGCACATTGGAGCATATAGTCGTTGTGCGGGGCAAACTTGGTATGCATGAATTTCAGCTATTTTCTTCCAATTTTGCCCCTTCTACCCTTCCTACCCTATATATTTACACTTAACCTCATTTTTCTTACACCTTTCACTTTCACACTCTCTCTCTAAACCTAGGAACTCATGTCCTCTCAGTTCTCTCTACCCATCGTCAAGTCTTTAATTCTCTCCAAACTTTTCATAACTTTCAATCCAATGGGACCGTGCATTAAGAAAACGGTTAAACGCACCTAACCAAAATAGAAAGTCTAACTATCAGGCCATGAATAATGAAACAAGATAGCAGATTATGACGCACCTTTTCCAATCTTCTCAAAGGAGGAAGGTAACTAGTTCTATACCCTTAGTCTTAAGAAAATAAGTATGCTTAAATACTTCAATTTTGGTATGTTAGAAAGAACAGGATTGAGAGAGAAGGTTAAGACCTTAGGAGGAAGAACTCACTGGGATAAATTTTTTTGATTTAATTATCTTGTTTATGAAGAACTAACCCTAGAATTCTTCACCTCCCTTCAATACGAACCAACCAACCTTAAGGATCTATGGTTTTGGTTGCAGGGTCAACCATATGGCTTAGACTACGACATTTTGTGTGAAATCGGTAGATTTCCCAACTCAACCATAGTAGATCAGCATGATGACTTTTGTGACACCCTCTATTGGATATAACTACTGGGCTAGAGAGCTTTGACACTAAAATGCCCATAATAACATTATTTGAAGTCTCAAAAACTTGTCATTATATCAGTTCATATGTCAAATTGTATTTGACAAAAGAGAAACCAACAAGTGTTAAATAAAGGAACTTTTCCTTTTGTAGTGCATGGATCATAACATCAAAGTCTGCACCTCTACCTATATCTTTAATACAATTACCGCTTCTCTAAGAAAGAGAAGCAATAATTTAGGCATGGGGTACTTGGTTATGGCTATTATGAAATACTATGGTGTCAATAGCAATGGACTAACTGTCCATCATCCTTAGTATCTTAAACATCTCCATTTGAGGCAAGCTGAGATCTTGGAGGTCCATAACATGGAACTTCAAGATATCAGGACAAAATCTCATATCAAGACTAGGAAAGGACAAGCCAGTTCGAGCTCTTCACCATCACAACAGGAGGAGGACTCAACTAGTGAGGAACATTTGAGACTTTTTGGACTCAGGAAAGTCTTATGGTTTACTAAAAATAGAAAAGACTATATAAAGAAAGAGAAAAAAACCCTATGGGCCGCTCTAATTTTTGCTACTTTGGAAAAACTACAAAAAGAAAGAAGAAGAGAGAGAAAAGGAAGAGATGAGAGAGGAGCAGGCTTCTAATGCTGCTGCTTTCCCGAGCCATCTTGATCCCATCCAAGTGTCTTTTTCTTTTCATCTTATTATTTTTTTCTTTGAATGTGTAAGATGGATATGATGATGTTGATGGATTTGGGATTGATGATGATGTTCTAACTTTTCTTTAAGGATTTAAACTTGATTTAATGTTAATCTAGTTGTTTTGTGTTAATTTATTTGGGTGTTGCCATTATTTGTTGTAACTTCATGCTTCAGTAATAAATCAAGAGAGTGAACTGAATGCAAAATGATTGGGTTGGTTAATGAGAGTTAAATGACCCAATAGACAACACAAATAATTAAATTGGTAACTATATGGAGAGAGATCTTGTGTGAGACCTGGTTATTAGAAGGCTTACAAACTAATAAGTTGTGGGGTGATTGTTAATCGAGAGATGACATTTTCGATAACTCAACTTAATTAGGGTTTATTAATTAAGGCTTACTGATTATAACTCAAGAGAGAGTAATTCACCCTTCGATAGTCTAAAACTGACACCATGTCAACAAAAAGTGATTAAGTTAGCATTGATGATAGGATAAATCCCTTTCCCATAATTTGGTAATTTTTCTTGTGTGATTTCCCTTTGTGAATTTGGTGGTCCTCAATATTTATTTCTTTTGTTTTAATTTTACAAATTAACTTCCTATCAATCATCTTCACGTGTTTACTTTTATGTTTAGTTTTTATTTCATTTTAATAATTCTTTAGGCCTTAGATAACTTAGAATTAAATTAGTTCAACAACTCCACGAGGCATTGACACCTCACATACTACACCAACGACCTGTGTGCTTGTAGTATATTAAGTGTTTTTTAAATACTTTTCTAAAGCTAAAACTTTTTTAGAAGAGAGTTTGAGAGTGACCTTCTCAACTCCTTGGATAGGAACTTTCCTGGAGTTGCCCATATACATGAATTCACCATCAGCAGTATCATTCAACTCCTTGAACAAGTCCTTGTTGGTGCAGATGTGGTGTGTGGCTTTTGTGTCAATGATTGATTCAACCATGTTTCCAGCAATGTTAACTTCGGCTACCACAGCAATAATAATCTCCTCGTCATCACCACTAGTAGCTTTGGCCACATTAGCTTGAGGCTTACCAAAATTTTTCCGGTTACTTCTTTGGTACCCCTTTTGGTTTCCTTTCTTGAAATGTCGTGGTTTCTATCCTAGGCCCTTCTTCTTATTGATGATTCTATCTTAGATCAGCATCAGAGAGACAGAAGAGTTATGTGGATCAGCATCGGAGAGAGATGGAGTATAATGTAGGAGACAGAGTATTCCTACGAGTGTCGTCGTGGCGAGGTGTATTGAGATTCGGTAAAAAGGGCAAGTTAAGCTCTAGGTACATTGGTCCTTATGAGATCATTAAGCGGATAGGACCTTTGGCCTACAGGTTAGCTTTACCGAGCGAGATGTCTCAGTTAAATAATGTCTTCCATGTGAGTATGCTCCGGAGATATCGGTCGGATCCGACACATGTGATACCGGCTCAGGAGATTGAGATTGCTAGAGATCTGAGTTATGTTGAGGAGCCGATTCAGATTGTGGGGTCACAGGTTAAACAGTTGAGGAATAAGACGATTCCATTAGTGAAAGTTATCTGGAGAAACCACTCAACTGAAGAGGCCACTTGGGAGATCGAGGAGCATATGAGGAAGCAATATCCTCATCTATTTGACCAACCAGGTAAGAATTTCGCAGACAGAATTTTTATTTGGAGGGGGGAGTTGTAACATTCCACCCCCGACGGGAAGGGTAGAATAGTAATTTGGAAAGGGATAAGAGTGATTAGGACTGATTTGACATTTTCATGCATACTGGTATTTGTGAACAGTGAAATTTTGCACATGAAAATAACTATACATGCATTCATGACATTTCCCGGTATTTGTGCCTAAATGAAATTTTGTTGTGAATAATGAGGTATTCGTGTTTGAAAAATTATTTGGAGTGGTTCCTTGTGTGTTTTCCATTTTAGAGGAATTTTAGGAATTTTTCATGAATTTTTCGACATAATTTTCTGGACCGAAAAAATTGCCAAGTGGCGAACCGTTTGGTTTTCGGTACTGAAAATTTCTTTCAAATGGTACTGGACTATTGGGTACATTATGTTGGAGTTGAAATTAGGACCCTTGAAAGTGGATTGAAGAATTAATGTGATTAGGATTATGATCGATAAATTCTGCAAACGCACAGATTCGTTCTAGTATCCACACAACAAATATTGTAAAGTCGTCTCCCTCAAGGACCAAATTATTTACCAGTTAAATTAAATCTAGTAATTTGCAAACGAAA
>JANZLH020000406.1:1157158-1176022 GCA_026770325.2 Erythroxylum fimbriatum
TTGGGGGGAGGGTCTTCTGGTGTGTTTTCAGCTTAACAAAATGACGTCGTTTGGAACGTTCATCCGCAAGCAGACGACGACGTATTGGTTGGAAATTTCTCGACGGAATTTTCCGTCGCTAATATTTCGTCAGAAAAGTCAAAACTTCAGTATTCCGCAATCAATTCCTGCCTTAATTGTCGATGGTATTATTCTGTCGCTAAATTATATTTTCCCATCAACTTTTCCGATGGATAAATAAAAACCATAGGTAATTTAAATTTAAAACGGTTTGTTTTCTGTCATTATTTTTCCGTTGCCAATTCCTTATTTTCTTCTAGTGAAATAGGCAATAAGTAAATTACTTAGTTCTTCACCTTCTTCTACAAAATTTAGTTACTTGTCTTTGGACCAACAATTTGCCTTCACGTGCCCATATTTCTTACAGTTATGACCTTGAATGCCATTTTTGTAGGCCTTTGGTTCATTGAAGGAATGCCTTTGATATGGGTTTCTTCCTCTGCCTCTGCCACGATTCTCTCCTCAAAATGCGCCTCTACCTCTTCCCCTAGTAGCTACCTTGTCAGCTTCACTTGTATTAGATGTCTCCCCCTTTACCTGGAATGTCTTTCCTTCATTCTTCTCTGCTGTCTTAGTGATCCTTGCCTCATGTTCTTACAAAGACCCCATTAGCTCATCAAGTGATAAGGTTGACAGATCTTTAATTGTGACCACAATATGATCAAACATAGGAGTCAAATTTCTCAGCACCAATTGCTACAACAGCTTGATCTGTAATTTGACCTCCATATGCCCTTATCTGGTTTATAATTACCACCAAACCAAAAAAAAAAAAATCTTGCACTGATTCACTACCTTTTATGTGCAAGTTTTCACACTCATGCCTCAGATTTTTGAGTTTCAGTGCTACGATTTTAGATGAGCCTTGAAACTCAGTTTGTAAAATTGTCCATACTTGCTTGGATGTGGTAGCTAGTACAATTTTTGAGAAAACAGTCTCATATGATATAATGCATGTTGAATGAAAAATAGTGCCTTAAAAGTCGCCCTTCCTATTTTTCCTCAACCGGTTTGGATCACCATATCTACTTTCTACCAAGTTCCACAAATCTTGTGACTTAAACAAGTCCAAAACTCATGGTCTAAAAATGGTATGGATAGCTATGACACACTCACCGTATTGCCATTTTTTGCCATGAGCCACACCCCCGCCCATTTGCAATTCTGATCTCGTAAATGTTGGGGAAGGTCTATGCAGCAAGGACAATGATTGATATACTGAGCAATAATAAACAAAGAAAGGAATGCAGAGAAAGGATATGCTCTCTGTGTGTTACCAACGAATTAGAAGCATGCGTACCTATAGGCTTACAACCAAGCCAACATAAAAAGTCAGAAGAAATCTCACAACAACATTATCCTAACTTATTGACTTAGTAATTAATAATTCATTCAATCATGACTCTTAACATAATAAGCTTTCAATTTCTCGCCTTTTTCATCTAAACAAATAGTTAATATTGTTTTTTACATAAGCAGCTTGGCAAGAAAACTAAAAGTAACGAGAGGCGCATCTGCTCGTCCACAAGAATTAGAGACGAAAAATGGGTGATGATGTTCTAGTGCGGCCCAATGGTTAAATTAATGTAAAAACATTTCTTAATCAACCCATGCTCTATATCAATTGAATATAACAGTCAACTGAGTATTATATATGAGCCTGTTAAAAACAGCCTCCTTATAACCCAAGGAATATGGTTGAGTGGTAGGGGCTCGTTTATCCTTAACCAAAGGTCAGGGGTTCGATTCTTGTCTTTGGGTATGGAGCAACCTTAAATCTTTGGGCCAACTGTCCCACCCTGTGAGGTGCCTACAAGCCAACGAGGGGATTAGTCACTGAATCTGCCGGTGGACACCCTAGTCTAAGATCCAAAAAAAAAAAACTTGCCAGCTTAATTCCTTTCAATGTGATCCCAGATGCTGAACATTTGACACCAACTTAATTATTCTTGAAAACTATTTAATTCGAATCTACATCATTGAAGATTACGCGCAATCCGAGTTAAGGTTTGTTATGTGCCAAGAAATTCTACTTGAACGTTAGTAATATAATAGAGCGTAGGATTCCACAATCTGAAACCTCTTCTTTTACAGTAGAGCTCTAAAGCACGCTTCAACTTTAGTCTTGAGTAGAAGCTGAGGAACATACTTCATATTGTATGAGTAAGAAGCAGCTCTATCTAATTCAACATCTTTATTTGATGATGCGTTTATGCAGCATCTTACATAAGCAACCTGACAAGCGGAAATTAAAGATCAAAAATTTAAAAGATCAAATTGATAACAAATTAATTCACAACCTAAGATTCAAGTCTAGTTTATGCAAATCCGATGGTTGTTTTCGGTCCACATGAAAGCTTCCAGGCCAAATCAAATCCATTGCTTCTTCAAGCACAAAAGGTGTCCACGCCATTCCTAAACCTGCACTCGTATGACCAAATCTCGGTGCTAAGCTAGACACTTCTCTGCTAGGTTTGTTCACCAGTGAGTGAGGTTGAACTCCAAGTGATCGAGCCGAGAGAGGATTGAATGGAAACCCTACACCTGTAAGCATCATTCTATGAGACTGGAACCTCTTGGCAGTGCCTCTTTCTCTTTTATGAGCATTCTGGTGACCCCCCAAGGCTTGTGAGCTGTAGAACTTTCTCATGCAGAAGTTGCAAGAAAAAATCTTGTTTCCGACAGAAGGCTTTGCTTCAGGATCATTACCGGTTCCTCTAGTGTGATCATTACTGTTGATGCCAAGACTCAGCCATTCTTTGAAATTAGAATCACCTTGTTCTACTCTTTCATCCATGTCAATAGCTTGAGAGTCAGTATCCAGATTGTTGAGTGATATCTCACTTGCTTCAGCTTTCTGATCACCTTGGAAAACCATGGCAGCACAAAAAGAACAAAAAAAAAATCAGATCAACGAGGAATTATTGAGGACAACAGGGTATATTTTTATAAAGAAGAAAGTCGGAAGGAATATTATTAAATTTGATCTCCAAGTTTTATCTGGCGATCCCGCATTGGTTATTTTTACATATTAATTCAAAAGGTTTATGGTTAAAGAAGTCAAATTGCAAGTAGTGGGATTCCCGACTCATCGATCGTTTTCAACTTTTTTAAGTTTTAACCTCTCTGATCAACAGCATTAGAGCTATTTATTCTCTCCAGATTGATTTTTATGAACAGAGGATCAGTCATCTATTGTCTCATCATCCGTCAAATCATGGTTTATAGTTCATGTCTCCTTGTTCTTCGTATGTGCAACATGTGTGACACTAAAAACAGTCTCTTTCTATCATGTTATATGCCAAAAACATATTGAAAACAATTAGTATGTCGCATATTGGATAGGTCCCCGGCCCCAGTTCGGGAGCGAGTCTGTCCAATTGCAATACATGGGCCGCTGACTTCGGTGTTATTCAGATAGATTTTTTATAATCACCATGACCAGATTGCTCCCTCTGCTAAAACGGGGAAGTCAGATGAAGTTAATGGATTACAAGGTTTAAGTACAGGGAGAAAATTTTGTCAGAGGAGTGGTCACGGGTTCTGATCAGTACCGTAACTCGTTTATCTGTAGTGGAAATAAAGGAGGTGTTAACTTCAAAAGAGATATGAATCATACAACTACTTACAGAAAAGGAACATTTGCTTTATAGAAAGGACTTACAAGTTGCATCCAAAGAAATGTAAGTGACAGGAGTGGGGTGGGGATGCCAAGCTTCATGGAAGAGACTGAAGTGGGGATGACCATCATTTTTATCTTTTGTTTGATTTAAACTATAATATCAAAACACTATGTGAGGTGGATGTAGGTCCAAGTGACTGGCAATAATGCTGATCAAAAGTAGGGAGAGAGGTGGGGTGTCGACTTCCAGAAATCAAAGAAAATCTACATGGGTGTCTTCATGTAGTGGGCAATGCATAAGCAGTGTGAATGGTGCAGCAAGAACCACTAGTAAGTACTCCTGGGAATCTTTGACACTGGTAATATTTTACATGTTAAAGAGTTATAATAACAGTTAGAAACGAGAAAGGCTCAGTTCCCCAATAGCCCACAGCTTATGTGATGAAGGCAGTTTGATGCTTGAGTTTCTTTGTGGTATTGGAAAGGTGAGTCAGATCTTGAATATTAGGTCTGTCTGATCAATTAGTTTCAAGCATGAGCCAAGAGTAGTAGAAATGGATAAGAAAATAATAATAATAATCCCTAAACAGTCTCAAGCATAAATAATTATATTTCACAGTAAAACAAGCATCGTAAATCCTTTCCTATATGTTCAACGGCCAGCACCAGCATTGGACCACGTGTTCTATGTTAATGTTGTCGGCAAAACCTGAGAAATTTGCCTGATAGTTAGGTGGGCGTGTCCTACAAGGTAACTTGTACAAGTTATCATCTTCCACTGTCTTCAGTAGACATAGATCTCTTCATCTGAATCAGTTTACTGGAGAATTTGATCTGCGAACGTACAAATTGACCCCAGGATTCGTTCCGGGAAACAACAATCACACCGCGGTCATATCAGACCATCCCCTTGTCTTCCATCAGTAATTGGATTGGAGTCTAGATAGTAACTAGTTTGTTCTGTCTGGTAATTAAGAAGGGCAAAGATTTTATCTTTTACTACCCTTTATGCTCCCGTGGACAAGATGAAGATATGAAGAGCTGGAAGTTGCATATAAGGAAAGGGTAAATGTATCTGAAACTACGTTGGCCAATGTTAGGTATGGGAAGATGGAGACGTGAAACCCATAACATAGAATATGCCAAACAAAGAAACTTTCAGGTTATCGTCATACCCAGGAAGAAGCATCAAGATCACAGGCATTTGTTGGTAAATTCTCAGCAAAAGAATCAACAAATGAAAGCCAAGTAAATGCTGATTCGAGGAGGGATGGAACAAAAGTACTGGTTGCTATTTTACATCCATCCTTTCAGAAAGCTTAGTTACAGGCAACTTACATTGCATAGCATCAAAGATGACGATAGAACGAATTGTTCTTTTGTACTCCCCCTCAGTGTCTACTTAATTTTTGTTACCAATGATCTAATAGGACCTTCTGGCTAGTTAGATTTTGAACGTAACATATTGTGAATATATTTCATCCTCATTAAAAAGAATAGATGAGATAGAAAAAGGAACCTCAGAAAGTAGGGGTTTTGGTTGGCTTTTTCTGATATATTCTATTCAATTGCTAGTTCTTTTCCCCGAATAGTGGAACTTGCATTCATTAATATCCGTTTTCTTGATCAACGGAATGCTATCCAAACTCCTCTCTTCATTGCTACTTAGGATCAGGTTCTTTGAAGGAGAAGGCCACAGATGCAGAAGCGTCATCTAGGTTCGCTCTTACCATCTTTCCGTTTGATGAAAACCGTTAGTGAGTCGAGTTTTTCTTAAGCTTATTACAGAAAATATACAATGCAACTCCTAAAAGGCACTCCAAAATTATTATTTTTTGCTTGTTCCTGATTCTTTAAGTCATATTTGTCTTGTATGTGCTGTTAATTCTTCCAGTAAAAATGAGGTCAGGTGGTGCATAACATATTCAAGTAACAGACCAATGTTTGAAAAGCACGAAAGCTAGATCTAAGATTGAACCTCTCCTAGTTGTCTCACTTGTTGAAAGAAAAAAGACAATGAGTGGTGAAGAAAGGTACCAAGGGTTCGTGCTTCCGAATCCCCCGTCCCAACTACAGAGTTGGCTACATCCAGATATGACCATTGCCTCTTCCTCCAGCCAATACGGAAAAGAGAAGCGACTCCGAGAGAGGAATTCAGAGAATTGAGGATGCAAATGCACAATGTGAATGTGCATGACCATCACCCATTCTCACAGTTGAATTTCATGCTCCACCGCCCCTACGCTTCTCTACATTCTCTATGACCTCAATCCAAACCCGAATATCTTAAGTTTAATCCTCTGCTCCAAAATTGAAGTTCAATGCCATATTTTGTCTCTCTCGTTCACCCACACATAACCTTTGGTAATCTGAAATGTTAAGGATTATAGGACTAATAACTGTTACTAATTTAGTGATAATCGGCACAAAGTTAATCAGGTAACAATAATAGCTTTTTAAAGTAATTATATTTAATGGATAACATACCAATAATAAGACGAAGATTAGCGATTAGCGTTATTAAACTTCTGATTGAAGACATAGATTAATAATACAGAGAGTGTACATCCTAAGTAGTGAAAATATAGGAATCTTTCCTTTGTTTCAGTTCTTATTTATACATACATATCTGAGTAAAGATTTTCCACAAAAGCTTGGAGAAATTCCTTCAGATTTTCCGTTCTCTGTATGCGTAGAAAGCAAAGTGGACAGGATGCTTTTAAATGATATAAAGAACAAACACTTGCCTTCCTAACTACAACATTCAACCACAAATAGGTGCTAATTACAGGACAATAAAAATCAATTTCAATTCGACCACGGCGCCAAGGTCTAGTAGAAGAAATTCAAAGAAACCAAATGCATACCTTCGTCTAAACAACCGTGCGCTGTGCGTGTCGAAAGCTTTTCCCGAGGATCATAAACCTCTGACACTTGACATGAAACCTAACCAACAATCTCACACTGCTCTATACGTCTAACAAATAACGAAAATTGGAATTTATGTTTGTTTAACGCATCTTCATTAAGCTATTGTTTTTTCTCGTCCATTTTTTGCAAGTTAAACAAGAATTGACCTGAAAATTCCAGTCTCATGGTTCCAATATAATGATCCTGTACATAGATAGTTACAGATTCATGTACTACGAGATCCCTACCCCGGGAGTGAGAATTTACCAGCAACTTAAAACAGATGCCAAAAATTAGTAACACCTACAATTAATCTAAGATGTTGAGCCTACATAACTGAGAGGGTACATCTTTCTTTCCCTATGCCCTTCAGGTGAAAAATAACGAATGGAAAAGTGATGATCAACTTGTTAGAGCTAGTCCGTAACCCCTGAGAGCACTGAATCTACACCCTAAAAACCCTTTGAATCTTACATTCTGAAGTCCAAAACGCAAACTATGTTGTTGGCAAAACAGGCAGCAATCTTGTCGCCTTCCTTGTTCCAACAAACTTCGAAAATTCCCCCATGGCCAGTGTATGTTTTCACAATCTTCCCTTTCTTCCATGACCAGATGTTGATGCATCTATCAAGCGACCCACTGGCCAAATACTCTCCATTTGGGCTAAATGCCACAGAGTACACAGGATCCCTGGATAAAAGGCAGGAAAATTTTGATGAACTCTGACACAAGGATGCTAATTACCAAAAGAAAGTTCCTTTAATGAGATCCAGAAGTATGGAAGTTTAATTGTGGACCAGTGTGCATTTTGGCCCATTACAAAGTTCACATGTACCATTGCCAAGGTCCACTGAGAGACGGAAACCAAAGGTGAAAATCAAGTATTAGCATTCTTTGGCATTATGAGAACAAACTAAGATGGGTGACCTTAAAACCTTTATCTTTATTCCTCCATATAGTCCCAAAACTTTTTTTTTTTTTTAAGGGACAATAGGATAAAGGGGATCAACAAAAATAAGTAGCTGCCACAAATGTTCAGACAAAAGAAAGTTACTGTGGTATATCAATGTTTGGAAATTTGATTTAATTCACCTTAAAACTGATGGTTCAATTCAACTGTGAAGCTGGTGCTAACTTTCCAAGATAACGGAACAATTGGGCACTTTAAAGGCTGTAGTATTTAAGTGGCATACCTGTGGCCATTTAAACTGCAGAGAAGTTTCCCAAGTTCCACATCCCATAACTTGACCGTTGAATCAAATGATGCACTACATAAAAATCAGAAGGAAAGTTGAATTAAAACAAATTGGGTAATAACTCTCATCCTACGACATGCCACAGAATATTAATTTTCCATGATTTTATAGCATGTATAGAAGAACATCAACAAGTTTCTAGATCTGCCAATACAAAGAACACAAAATGATGAAAACATTTTATTTGTAGCATGTAAATGAAACTAGGACAAGTGAACCAAGTAAATGGTCATCGATAACTTAACAAACAAGTCTTAGATAACTTAACAAACAAGTCTTAGAAAGCAACAAATTTACCTTGCCAGCACTAGTTGCTGGTTAGGATTGTTTGTACCAGTTCCAGTGGGGCTCCATCTGAGAGTGTAAATCTCCTGCATAGAGATCATGAAACAAATGTAATAAAATGAGACTGGCTTATAGCTGATGTAACAAATATATGAGGTTAACGAGAAAAATAAAAGATAAAGACCTTGTGATGTTCCCTCAAATCATGAACATATTTGTCCTGCTTAATACTCCATATCTGCATATAGACTCCATTAGTCAACAATTAAACTAGTAGCATAAACAGTAAAGAACAACGAGAAAGGTATGAAATTGAATATTTGGTTCAATGCAAAATGGGAGAAGTATTATGTTTTGGAGTTACATACTTCAAGACTAGCCAATGGTGCAAGTAATATAGATACGTGTAGCAATTGAGGATCACAAAACTTGAAGTTAGAACACGGTTATACCAAAATTAGAAGATTAAGGTAGAATGCTAAAACCTTAGCACTAATGTCATCGGAGCATGATGCCAGCAATGAACCTGTTGGATCCCACTTGACACAATTAACCTCCCCCTGCAGGGCAAAAAGTTTGAAACATTAAACCTCAGGGTGTCATGTTTTCACAAAATCTATGATTGTTCAGTTGAAAGAAAATGAAATACATAAGACCATCCATTATCTAAAGGAAAGAAAAACATAAGAATGGCTCTAATAAGCCTTACCAAAGTATAAAAGGCATAGTAAGTTTCAATTCCTGCCATTTTAACTTATTGAAAAGAAACCACTTAAACACTGAACACAGCAGTCTCATCAAGAAATAAAAGCAGTTACAAGTTTGTTGTGTGCCTAAATTGTGCTTGTAGATAGTTTCCTAAAAGCTGCTTGTAGAAAAGGCTTTCCCAGTTTCAAGGATAGGTGGATTCCTTAAAACAAAACATTGTTAAACATTGCATTGTTACACATAAATATGGGTCAAAATTTCATGGAAAAAGCCAGAGATTGATCAGGACCCACAAGCTCGCTATGAACAATTACAAATGAAGCAAAGCTGATAAAACTATACCCAAAACATCTACAGTGGCAAAAATGAGCAGCCAAAAGCTAACCTGATGCCCAGCAAAACTTTTGACAGGGCGGGTATCTCCAACTTTGCAAACATATATCATATTGTCTGTGGAGCTTGTTGCAAAGGAGACATTATTGCGCCAATCCACATCAAGTATAGGACCTAAAATCATAGCCACATTGGAAGTTTAGTTCCAACCCTTCTATGAGATTTCTGTTCCATAAAAGAATAGAGAAACTAACAAAGAAACAAAGAAACTAACAAAGAATATATATATATATTCTAGAGATTCACTGAAATCTTACACTTAATAAAGTTCAAAGTGTTTAGTTCCAATACTGCTTTGGTATTCATATTGTAAACAAACAGAGAAGAAAACGAGGGAAAGACGACAACTGAATCTTGAAATCCAGTGAAACACCATACCTGAATGAAATTCAAACTGTTGTTTCCATTCCTCAGCCTTAACATCCCATACTATTGCTGTCTTATCACAACTTCCAGTAAGAAGATAATCCCCTTTCTTGTTCCACTTCAGAGAAAATATTGGTCCTTTATGTTTACTCAATGTAGTCTTCAGCTCACCTAAATCAGTGAAACACAATCCTTTATAAGGGCTGGAATCGGCTGACATTGATTCAAAAAAAAAAATAATGTACTAACTTAACAACACATACACGTGTGCAGAGAGAGAGCAAGAGTGAGAGAAAGAGAGGAACAGTATGTTATACTGCAAAAGCAACTAATCTAGTACATTAGAAGCCCTACCCTGTTCTCCTTGAAACTGTCATTTTCATAATGCTATTAAATGTCTCTATTCACCCACTATTTTTTGGACTTTCTGATAAAAAAGATTTACTGATAATATGCACAAAGATACACTCAGATTCACAGCAATGTCTTTTCCACATCTGCAGGTTAGAAAAATTATGAAAAAACATCTTACCATTGACACTCCAAACTCTCGCATGCCCATCATATGACCCTGTTGCCAGTAATGTTCCTTCACTCTGTACATACAGAGAGAGGGATAGATAAGAATACAAGTACAGAAAATCAAGGGGGACAATTGGCACCTGGTTAAGTATATAGCATCTGTGAAAGTAGAAAAGGCTTGAAAAGACTTATGGCCACAGAAAATCTGACGACAATAAAGAAGAGGAGGGATAACACCATTTTCATTATCACATCTTCAGCCACCAATAGCAGCATAAACAAATTACATGAAAGAAATTTGTTCACATTGACTACTGCAACCACCTTCAAGCACTTTTCAATTTACATATCAAATGCCAAGGCATTCAAATGTAGAGAAAAAGTGAGCCCTCAATCCAAAAAACTCTAGCAGACACTATTATCAAGTACTTTATAAAGATCTGCAAAACTTCAATCCATTATTGATATCACAGGCGAAGCATGCAAAGAATTAGTGGAAGGACAATGTGCAAGATAACTGGACACTTAGACAAAGCTGTAAGAGCACTCACATTCCAATCCAGTGTTGTAACATCTTTGCTCTTCTCATTTGTTCTTCCTTTTACATGCTTCAGAACCAACACATCTGAAGGACCATTTTGACTAGCAGATCTAAAGTTTCCTTCTGGTATGGTCCAAATTCGTGCCGTAGAATCTCCAGATCTTAAATTGAGAAAAATTACAATAAAAATGTAAATATATGGCAAAAGAACAAGAAATCACACCACCTTCACATGCTTCTACAATCCTTCAATCACATCAAACAATCTAAAAAACCAAACTTGGACTCAATTACAAGGAGTACTGCTGTGATTCTCTTTTTCAAATTCCGATCTCAAGGTAAGGATGAAAATTGCCAAAAGCAATGACTCAATGTCTGTTGAGCAGCTTCACAATCTGTTGCAAATCCGAAAAATAGATTTCTAATTCCAGTTCAGTTACAATGGAGTTGGATTTCCAACCACACTCCATGATCCAAATGTTCCCTAAAAGTTTCAAGACAATTACATCAAAGAGACATGTATAAATTCATTAGCAAAAACCACTAAATGATAACGAAGTAATAATCAATAAAAAATGAAGTCATCACCCAGAGGTGTTCCAATCAAATAAGTCACCACTGTGTAAAATTGATGCATACATGCATTAAGGTACCAATACTACATTATCTAACCTATCAACCAAATAACAAGTGTGTGAACCCCAAGGATAACATGCAAATCAGTTGTTCAAGAGTCAAGGGCATGAATAATAACTCAAGGAATTAATGATATTTATTCAACAAACAAATTCAATTCCTTTGTCCTTAACATTATTCACCTCATGATTACAGTATGCTCTCACCAAAACCAAGAAGTTAATATATCAAAACATAATAAGCTTCGCCTTGTACTTAGCAGTATTTACACTTGCAAAGAAAGAATCAAACAAAAGTCTCATTCAAAATAATAGCACCCACCCAGACGCTAGAAGTGATCCTGTTGGGCTCCAAGCACAAGCACAAACCTGAAGATCAACAGAGGGCAATTGATACATGTAGCTAAAATCACAATATGACTGGATATTCTACTAATAAAAGAATTAACAAAGGCAGAGTATGCAAACCTCAGAAGTGTGTCCTTCTAGAATCATGACATCACTACTAGGAATTTCACACGTCTGAGATGTTGATGGTGTAGAGAGATCCATAGGCTCTAGTCCTATTAAAAAAAATATCTCAAATTACTTGAATAGGCACTGTAGGAAAACGTGTTACTGCGTGTCTCATATGAGGCGATGTAGAACATAGAAATGAATAAACCAGGTTAAAATAGAAACAGATACATGGATTAAACAATCACAATATCAGAATTCTGGATTAGCAACCAGGAAATGTCAAAAGATGCCAACTAAAATTTCTGAAGATTTCCATCCACTGAAGCTAAAAACAACCTACAAAATCTAAGTGCTTATAAAATACAGACAGAGAAACACCGAAAAGGTAACATTAATGCAACATGAAGAGCAATACTGTACTAATGCAATCAGTAATGCAAAAATGTGAACATAACACAACAATGGCATGAACAGCAACAAAAGACTATCGCTCCTGCATCACAAGGAGTGTGTATCATGTTTCATAATTCTCATAATAAACCTTACGGGAGAACATCAACCACGTAGTTGATCAACTTATTAGCTGTAAAGTTTAGAAAGATGCATCAATATTCATAAATAAAACTCAAACTCCAAAATATTGCTTGTCAGACATGCCCAGAGTACCAGAAACAGGGCAATCAACAACTTTGTATAACAGTCATGTTAATGCACATTACTATCTTTAGAAATTACATAGCTGCGCCTTCCAAATTATAACTAGACGTGGTCAAGAAAAGTTGAACATCCTAGCAGTTTAAATGTTACGTGATCACATATGCCAATTTTCCAAAGAAAGTGAAAATGAAAATAATGGAAACAATCGATACAACAAATAAAGCACAATTACTACAAACTCACAATTTTTATGAGATAGCATATATACCAAGCCTTTACAGAGAAAGTGAAAATGAAAAGAACTATTAAATGGGATATATAGTAGTTCACCTCCAGAAATTCCATTTTCTTCCTGTTTTACACTGACTTTATCCTCTTGATCACTAACCATCTCTCTGTCAATTTTGTTCTCATGCTGCTTTTCTCGCTCCTTTTCCTTTTCAATCCTTTCTCTATCCTTTTCAAGTTCCTTCTCCCTTTCCATCCTTTCCTTCTCTCTTACTCTTGCACGTTCTCTTTCAAGTTCCTTTTCTAATTCTTTATCTTTTTCCTTATCTTTCTCTTTCTCCCTCTCCCTCTCCCTCTCCTTCTCCTTTTCCTTCTCCTTCTCCTTCTCCTTTTCCCTCTCCTTCTCCTTTTCCTTCTCCTTCTCCTTCTCCTTCTCCTTCTCTTTCTCCTTATCTCTGTCTTTCTGCAAACTTTTTTTCTTTTCTCTTATCATTTGGCGCAATTCGTAGACATCCTTGGTGATTAGATCCAAAGGTTGCAAAAAGGAGAAATCTTCATCAACATCAGCATCACTCTGGTAAGCTTAAAATAAACCTTGATCAACATAAATCCTAAGGCATGTAACCTAGTATGCTGTTAATGGAGTAAAAAGGAACTGTAAGTCATCAAGAAGTGAAGTTTTAAGCATGCTAACATTACTCAAGTTTGCTTCCATTTCCAAGTACTGAAGTCCCTTTTGTACAAATGTGATCAGAGCACCAGGTGGAACCATATTCCCGTCTATGGTACATTTGTTGATACCCGCCTCATATCCTAAAGCAAACGCTGAGTGCGTAAAACCTGCAAGAGAAATATTTGCAGCATAAAACAACCAATCCTAGCAGCAACTAGGGCAATTTCAAAATCCACATAAATTTCTCAAGTTGGAAATATTGTTGATTTATGACATTTTCAAGTAATTATCGTCATTCCAAACAAAACCCTAGCTTGTCTGAGACCAAATTAAAATTTTCAAAAAGAAAACGGGGTCTTAAGAAACAGGCCAGGCATTTGATTCACAATACAAAATTGAAACGCATGCTCTGGTTAACTGAAATTAACGGAAGATAAAAGTCATATACAAATGAGATCCACTAGTTATCACCGATCTACAAACTCCACCTCGTCTTTCTCACACGATAACCAAAAGCAAACTCAACAAAACAAATACCAACATAGCCAGTTTACAGACTCAAATATTACTGCCAAAACACACAACCAAACCCTAGCCTTACCAGAGTCCACAAACAGAAAGGTGCGAGGCAAACAAAGGAAAACCAAAACACCATAAATTGCAAAAGAAAATCAACACAAAACGAATTCGAGAATAAATCAAGGAGGATTGGACTGACCTGACTCTTGCAGGTAGCGGAAAACGAGGAAATTGAGTTCGACGGAGCTGATTGACGTCATAGTCAAAAAGTTGCAGGAATCAAATGGCCGTGATCAAAGCTTCGCATGAATCATATGGCTCAGGGCGACCGAGCGAGAGAACGAGCGAGAAAGAGAGATTCTGCCGCTGCGTAACGTCTTCTTGTGTTAGATCCTTCGGAACTAGTAACCGTTGTTTTTTAGAAATAAATTTAAAGAATAAAATATAGACATGTAGAGAGACTACTTTCTAATTTCTAATTTCCTTTAATAGAGACTACTTTCTAAAATATAGACATGTACTAGAGAGACTACTTTCTAATTTCTAATTTCCTTTAATAGGACTACTTTCTAATTTCTAATTTCCTTTCCTTTTTAGTTATTAATTTATCTTTTGTTCTGACCCAACATACATGAGTGGGCTTATGGCTCCGTTTCCCATGTGATTTGGATCGATTCCAAACCAGAAATATGGATCTAACCCGGCGGAATGGCCTATTTACAAGATAACTCCATTGAGCCCCGATTTGGGCCTCTCAGTTTTAGTCTTTACGATATTTATTTTACTTTATTTCTTTTGTGATTTTCGTGAGGACCAAACCAAAGAGATGAAATAGTGTTACATTATTACCTATTTATATTATATCCGTAAATGGTAAGTACTTAAATGGGGAATACCAGACCTAAGTTGCAACTTATTAAAATTAAATAATACTTTTTTAATTAATAAATATTTTCTTAATCTCCTTTTAATTAAAAGAGAAAGAAAAATACAGTAGCGTTAAGCCACAAGTCCAGGGAAAGAAATCCCAAGAATATCTTCTAACAGGATACTAAGACAGCCCATTGGAGGCAAATGAAGAAGATGAACTCCGAACTCAAGAGACTTTGCATAGTTTGCGAGCCAATCAGCCAGCCTATTTCCTTCCCGATAAACATGACCAGTCTTCACAATCTAGTCTTTAGCAATCAAGTTCTGAATTCCTAGCACTAAAGAACACTTCATGTCCTGTCTGTTACGTGAAGATGAGAGGATATTAATGACAACTAATGAGTCCACCTCTAACTCAATTCGCCGGTAGCCAAGATCCCAAGCAAGCATTAACCTAGAGAAAACTCCCTAGAGTTCAACAGAAACAGATGTACAGAAGCCAATATTATGAGTGAAACCTCCTAACCAAACCCTAGCACTATCCCGTAGAACACCACTTGCTGCATCCCAGGAAGAAGAGAATTTGTAAGCCCCATCAGTGTTTAGCTTAACCTGCCCGGGGAAGGGGGTTTCTAGACTAGCCTATCAATTTTTCCATCAGTTGTCCTGTCCTATCCAAAGCACGGTTGACCAAAACTCTAGCTTTATAAATCCAATATATATAATCAAGGACAATTAAGTGAGGATTAGAAGGCCACACGAAACATACGTCAAAGATGCATTTGTTGCACCAAAACCAAAGAAACCAACACACTGTACCGAAGATCACTGAGCATTTGAACCCATACTGTTAGACACCGCTTGATTCCAGAGTCTAACCCTTACGAAAACAAGAAACGTGATCTTCTTCATTACTCCTTAGTATTTTTTTTCCAACACTCTACGGAAATCATGACACATGTAAGGTTAATTCATTTAACCCTTATAAAGCAAAAGTGGGTTTCCTTGTTAGGGTTACTCTAAAGTACCCTCATTAGCCATCATAGGTTCACATTGTTCACATAACATCTCAAGCCTTTGGCATCACAATAATTACAATTGACTCTTCAAAATGGTAGCTCTTAGTCTCTAAGTCATTTAAAAACAAGAACCACCTCATTCGGATCTCTATAGCTCAAGATATGCTTAAAAAATCCAAAGTATATTCATGGCCTAATCATGCTCTCCCAACTGACCCCTTACTTTCTATCAATCAAACTTCTTGAATTCAAAACCAATAGCTATAAAATTTTATGGGAAGGTAGGAGAATGTGTTAGAAATCTAACGCCTCAAGAATCACCTCAATCGGAGGTTGGACGAAGGAGTTATGGCTAAACGAATCCAACATGTTCATATCCTTATTCCTATTGAACATACTTTGGCGCAAACTCTATAACTCTCACTATAGGTGTCGGATTGACTTTGTTTTTAGACGGTTAGAAAGTAGACTTCTAGGTCTACAACTTTCATGAAGACCAAAAATTGAAATTCTGCTGTTAAGAGGTCAAAACACACAGACCGTGTGATCCAACACGGTTAGGCCGTGTAACTTTCTGTTGAAATAGTGTCCCTGGCCCAGAAAAACACGGCCCGTGTGAATTCACACGGGCAGGCCGTGTAACCTTCGGGTAACACAAAATTTTCACCCTTTAAGACCCCTTTAAAGGCTCCTAAACCCATCCTAACATCCCCTTTACTCAAAATCTTGCCAAATTCAATTTTTTTCTAGTCCGATATCACTTCATAAACTCAAATGGTTCGGGAATTTCATCCACTCCGACATCCTAACTTGCAATGATCATAACCTACAACTCTGATATCGAAAAATTGCATACTTTATAGTGTTAGAAAGCTATAAAGACGAAATACAACTTTCATGAAGACAACTTGGTCTAATTCTACCTAGATCGATACAGTTTTTCATTGGAATTCAGAACATACAATTTTCCCTTATGAAAACTTTGGAATTTTGCACTATACAAACTTGAATTATCATGAACATAACCATTCAACTACCAATTGGAATTCTTCAACTCTCAACCTCAATCCATATGACCCTTCATATTCAACAACATTTCATGCTTCATAACATTCCTATCTTTCCTTTCTATAATATCTCACTTATGTATATAACAATAGCTCATATTCAAAGTTCATCAACTCAAGTGGATGACTTCTTCAAATGCATCTAATTCCAACTCAACCATACAAAAATTCACATTCAAAAACCCATACACATATCCATATTTCATTTACATCATAAATTAAGAATTTACAAAACTTTAATGGCATTCCAAGCCACAATACAAAATTGATATCAAGATCCAATATACAAAACATACAAAACCCAATAATTCTCAAAATACATTTGAAGCCTTGTTTTACGTCAATTAATCCAAAACACAACAAAACATGCAAATTCGGATTTATATCTTGATTCATTTTCACTTGATCTCTTGCTCAACACCTGGAGATGGGAAAAGAAAGGGGGTGAGCTCGAAAGCTCGTGGGTAACAGGTTTGTAACTAATAACAAGCAAAACCGTTTAAAATGTTCATTGACATAGAAAATTCTTATTGAAATCCGTAACACTTGTTCCTCAAAGTTCTCGGCATGTAATCAAACAATTCATAAGCAACATAAATTATGCATTTATTAAACTTGTAAACACATGTAATCATATAAGCACATCATAATGGTTTTGGTAGATCCATAAACATGACGAACTACACAATTTCATATAATGGTTCTGTGTAGTCGTAAACTTGAGGGAGTCTATAAAGGAGCTCCGTGCCACTAGCGAATAGGCGGGAGAGGCCTTAACTTGGTCAACGTGCACGTGACAATTCTTGGATGGACTACCAAACTCACATAACATGTAATTTATGAACTTGAAAACCAATTGCCCGAATGACACATTTTGAAAACTTGTCTTCCATGAGCATGAAACATTCCATATGCAATTTCATCATCAAAATTCATATGCCAAAACATGTAATA
Source organism: Erythroxylum fimbriatum (assembly GCA_026770325.2). NCBI lineage: Eukaryota > Viridiplantae > Streptophyta > Magnoliopsida > Malpighiales > Erythroxylaceae > Erythroxylum > Erythroxylum fimbriatum. The sequence continues at coordinate 1,174,903 of JANZLH020000406.1, forward strand.
CTATCACAATTCATTCAAAAGCAATGAATGCAACATTTATAACAATTTCTCAAATCAAAAGCAATGAATGCAACATTTATCAAGTAATTGGAATCACTTTATTCTCTTGATTCAAAAGCAAACTTTAGTTGCTCATTATTCAATTATAAACTTGGAACCCACCTTATTTCCTTGCTCAATTCTTGTTCAAAACCTCTACTCTTTCCTTTTCTTCTCTTCCTTGATTTCCTTAAACAATGGCAAATTCCCAAATAAATGGACATTCTAATTGAGAAACCCATAACATATAGTCACAAAATTGATCTTAGAAAACATAAACCCATACCATTCTTAAGCTATATAACCCAAAACCCATTCAAAAATCCAACAACTCAAAAATTCCCTTACCTTGATCCTTCTCCAAATGAGGAGTTTCTTGGCTCATATGGAAGCTCTCTTCTTCTTCCACCTTTTTTCTTCTTGAATCAACTCAAAATCCCTTCTTGAAATCCAAGAAAATCAAACCCTAGCATTTTCTTTCTTCTTCTCTCCTCTTCTCCACCGAAATCTCCTTCTCCTTCTCTCTTTTCTTTGTTCTTTCTCTCCCAATTTCATTGCTTCTCTCCTTTAAATGCAAGCCTACTTGTCTTATTTACAAATATGCCATTAATGAATGAGCAATGACCCTTATACCCTTCCTTATAAGCCTTATAACTTAAATGGCTTAGTGTCCTTCCCAAAAAGCCCTCATTCATACATACTCTTACAACTTAATTCAACTAAACCATACTTTAAAATCTAACCAACATTAACATAATAATTAACTCCAAATAAAATAATTAATGTAGCAAAGCCTCAAAATTCATTAAAATCATGCTTAACTTGGTTCCAACAATCAAGGCCTTTTTCTAATCATGCAATTGAAGGAATTTGATAACACTTCCTTCTAGGAAAATGTTCCTCATTGTCTTAATTTTATAATGACATAAAAAATCATTCAATTTGGTTCCATAGTGTTGGGTTCCGAAATTTTTTTTCTTTTATTTATTTATTTATTTATTTAATATTCTTTGTTTATTTCTGAATTTTGCTTTAATTGTTTTAAGTCTTATTTATGTTAGTGGTATAAAAAGGGGGAAAT
>JANZLH020000406.1:1281171-1304133 GCA_026770325.2 Erythroxylum fimbriatum
TGTAAATTAAAATATATATTAAAATAAATATAAATCTTTAAATATAAATTCAATAAAATATAATGATTTTTTTACTAATAATATATCAATAAGATTTAAATAATTTTATTTTATTTATTTATTTATAAATAAATTTTATTTAAGTTTTATTTAACTCATATTTATTAGACATTAACAATAAAAATATTTTTATTATTAATTAAAAATTTAAATACATAAATTGAAAACTACAATAAAAATAGAAATATAATTAAACGCCCTTTTTTTTGAATAAATTAAACGCCCCTTAATAAAGGATGTATATCTGATACTACCCTACTATTGCATTATTACCTATTACTCGTGCCTAAAGTTCGGGGATAGATTTCAAAATTTAAATTTCAATTAGTATAACAAAAGTTTGATAAAGTCAAGGACCATGCGAGATTAACTTTCCTTCTCTGAGAATAGAATATATGTTTTTTTTTTTTACAATTTTTAGGGTAAATTGTTTTTAAATATTTTAGCAAAATATGAAATATATTGTAACTTTATTTTTATAATATGTTTAAAGTACATATCGACACTTATGTATTCTAATCAAATGTTGAATTGCTATTCTTTTAAAAATCAATATTTAGAATAAAAATAATTCACCTTAAGTAAAAAATTAAATTTTATTTTATGATTTTTAAACAAAAAGTCATAAATTGAGAAATATATCTAAATTTCATAGTGATAAGACCTATTTGAGTACCGTAAGTCCCGTGAGGAACAGGAATACATATTTAAAATTACTAAAATTTCATAATATTCAAATTAATATATCTCAATCTTTATAAATTAAGAGAGTGATCATCGCCCCGCAAATGACATACCGTTAAGTCACAGTCACAGATGTCAACACACACCTCTAACATCGAGTAAAAGTAAATAAGAAAGAGAAACGATCCTGTTCCGATAGTTAAATGGCAGAATAAGGTAAGGAGTTAGAAATATAAAAAATTGAAAAAGGACATTAAATAAATGTACTATTTAATTTATCCATAATTGTATACAAAATAATTATACTTCTTTTTAATAAATACTTAATTTTTATGTATTAATTTTAAAATATATAAATAATAAATTTTTAGCTTATAGATTAAAAATTCGATTAATTACTTCCTTTATTTCTCTATCTCATGTTTTTTAATATCATCTGAATTATGTATTTACATAATTTCTATTTTAAAGGACAAAGGATCTGATAAGAATAAAAGGAAAGAAATTGAAAATATCAACAATAATTTAAAGATAAAGGTTATATGAAAAGATGTCAACCACGGGAAGATGAGCATAATCCATCATGGAATGAGAGAAATTTCTAACAAAGCTTCCTGCTGTAACCTTTTCAAACAACATCAACCTAAAGTTTTCTGGTATGAATAGGTTTGGAAGAAAACTATTTCTCTCTTAAATCTATAGTTATAAGGTGGTTGGCTGTCAAGAATGGCTTCAAAACCAAGAATATAAGTGGAGTGAAAGTCCAAGAACAATTGACATTAAATGTTTATTTTGTAGCGTAGAATTGGAGGCAATCCACAGCTGGTTTTTCAATGCAATTATTCTTATACGAGAAGAGAATACAAAACATAATGCAAATCTATTATGTATAGATTGCTTGGAGAAATATGATTACATGGGCCAGAATGTGCAAGCAATTGAAGCAAGATGAGATTATTCTAAAAACTGCACGGTCTTGTTCTGTCTATTTTATATGGAGAAAAAGAAATAACAATATGAATGATGTAATATTATTATTATTATCAGGTGTTGTTCTATCATAGACTTACTTAATCAATTGTACATGTGGCTATTTGTCTGAATAATTCTTCTACCTGTATCCTTGTACCTTCGTTTTGTACAAGCTTGACTTGTTTTAAAAAATTTTCAAAAATAAAAGCAACTCAAGTTTACGTACGATCGATTTGTTGGCTTCACAGACAACAATCTTTGTATGTGTAAGCGTCTGTTTAGCTCAAAGCACATGTAAGAAACTTTAGTTACAGGCATGTCTAAAGATATGGATATGACGAAAGAGTTTAAGCATCACCATGCATGAGAGGTCCTTACATACCTTCCTCTGGATCCAATTGACTGGCTTGACATGTTACAGAACTGATAAAGGAACTCAAACTAAGCAAGCCAAGTAGAAGTAAACAGCGGGTAGAGAACTCAACCATTGCTGCGAAGTTGGCACCAGAAAACTAAAAAACTGATGAGAGAGATTTTTGCTGGTTTTAGTTCCAAGATACGAGTGCACAATACTTGGCAGTTGGCATATAAATAATTGTTCACAGTTAGAGATGCTGACTAGTCTCTCTTTGCCACTGGTTCAAGTCTGAGATAGGACAGAGAGAAGGAAACGACGCACTGAATCTGTGGTAGTTGGCTTTTCTATTGGAATTTGGAAAGTTTAAACATTTATTCATTTTGAAAGCATCCGAACGCAACTTGGGCTTTGTGTACGGGGGTCATTATTGACCCGACAGAGTGTCGGTGGCAATCAACGAGGATGATTAAGCATGAAGATGCTATGGTTGACAAATTGTCCAATCACGTTTGCAGTCAACTCTGTATAGCTTTTGAAGCTGATAATAAAACTATTTTTTAAAATATCAAAACCAGGGACAATTTATCTATTTTTTTTTTGGATGAAAAATGAGGGCAAAGCCCTAGAGAAAAGCTAAATAGGACACATTCGCGAAAAGGAGACCCCGCAAATATCCTCCATACAAATGGAAGAACAACTCAAAGGAGGCGTCGAGAAAAAATGAATCCCAGGATCCAACTGAAAAGCGTGATTGGCCAACCAATCAGCACAACGGTTACCCTCCCTATAGATGTGAACGAAGCGAACAATCTATCTATTAACCGGTAAACGTACTCCTGAGAATCGCTCTTTCATTTAAGGATGCCTAATTATTTGCTTACCTGAACTGATAGTAGAATTGAGGAGAGAACTCGAAATCAGAGCTCAGTTCATCCTTCAGAACAATATCACATATTCCTGGATCTGATAAAATAGGATGAATTGAGGGCCCAACCTTTTATCTCAGAGGTGATATGCGAAGACATGCTTTTATATTTAAGAACGTACAGGAAAACAAACATATTCATCAAATATATAAAATATTATTTGGTACAAAGAGAGATAGAGCGTATACCGCCACTATCATCATCGGAATATGTCGTATTCATGTCTTTATCATATTTTTTCATGGTTTAAATAAAATTGTCAATTTTTGTATCAATCTAAACATGAGGCCATGAGTTAAAAGAAAACAAGGATTCACTTCACTTCTTCCCTGATTGTGTGGTTTGGATTAAAGTTTTTTGAAGTCATCTACTTGGCCTAGGTATATATTATGATTGGCATAAATCTCTATTGTAAGACATTTCTCTTACAAATTTTACCAATAGGGATTAAATGTCGTCCCAATTTTAGTGCTTATATTGATATCAGAAATGTATTTGAACTCACACAAGTGCTACATCTATATGAAATTAAACCTTACAAAACCAATTTTTGGAATACTATTATGAGAATTGTCACATAGGCTACGCCTGGTCAGATGACATACGGGGATAACATCACCAAGGTACGTGACGTTATTTATACCAGTGAATCGAGAAAGGTTCACTACAAGAAAATAAGGCATTTTGCGACATTTTTAAAACACCACAGAATGTCCAAAGAAACGTCACAGAATGTATTCTGCGACGTTTTAAAAAACGTCATAAAAAATGTCGCAGAATGTAGTGTAAGTAAAAGGTTTCTGCGACGTTTTATATAAAACGTCACGAAAAATACTGACATTCCATGACATTTATAAAAACGTCACTGAAAGTTTGAACAATCCACAATGTTATTTTGTAACTTTTTTTGGAAACGTTGTAAAATGTATTCCGCGATATTTTTAGAAACGTCGCGGAATGTCTTCCGCAACGTTTTTTTTATTTTTAATTATTATTTTTTCATTTTTTTGAAAATCATATTCATTTAATAATTTTTAAATTTTAATAATTATTTTTTAAAATATAATTTTTTAATCTTGTTTGTTTAATAACTATTCAATGTTATTTATGAATTTTATTTATTTAATAATTCTTCAATTTTTTTAGTATATCATTAATTTTAATAATTAGGAGCTATAAGATCCTAATCTTGTTCACACATACATCAACAACACGAAGATTATATATTAAATTGGTCAAACTGAAATTTAAGACATTTGCATAATTTTGATTGACATTGATTTGAATAGAAATGGAAGGGTGCCTGAAATGGTACTTAAACAATCAAATGAGACACTCTTAGTCGGTCAGGAAGGGAAGATGTACTCGTAAATAGCACATCACACCAATCAGTAGATTCTGTAATTGTATCAGCAGTCAAAAGCATCTACAACCACCTTGAAGTCACTAACGTTGGTGGAAACAAATTTCAACTTTTCCACAGATGGGAGGAAGTGGATACAAATAAACAATTTCCTTTGTTCTATTGAATCAATAATACAATTTAAATAGCTGAAAAGCCATGTCACACTTCATTACTCATGGCTGACAATACTAAACAATATGGATGGAAAAATAACAGAAATATAAATTTAAAACTATGTAATTTGCAAAATCTTATTTCACCATCTTCATCTAAGTCATAAGCTTAATCGTACAGGATTTTCAATAAGGTATCAAAACCAACTTGTCACCATAATAACATGGAACATGGATCCCTTAACCAAGACAAGAGAATTAGTTAATCATTCTTGAATTGAAATCAAAAGAAATAATAAAAGAAATTGTCTCCATAACTAGTTTTTTAATCAAAGGAACGAAAATAACAAGGATAATTGTGCAGAAATCAAAAGGCAAGAAACCATAAAATTGCAATAGCCCAAAAATCCCTAAGCCTACGATAACACTTCTTGGAAGGTGCAGGAGAATTAAACCATAAAAGCAGATCAATAAGGTGCGGCAGCCACCAAGAAGAGAAAACCTAACCTAATCTACCCTAATCTACGATTGCTTCCGTTTTCCTAACCCTAAAACCTATATATAAAAGTTGCGGCAATCAACAAGAGTTTCCTCCTTGGATTCAATCTCTTCATAATCTTGATTGGATTTCGTCCCAATTAGATAATCTTCTAGTTTAGGTGGGAAACTTCTTGAAAAAGACTCCAGAAGATCTTGGGCGATTATGTTCTAATCAAAAACGAATTCTGGAAAAATCTGCAGTTTTAAGATTCCGTCCTTAGGCGTGCCCACGCCTAATCTCTAAATTTCGTCCAGATTGGGGATTTCGAATTTCTTTCCTTCTTTTGCACCTTTTTGGTCCTTTTTCGTCCTTAGAGTGTTGAAAACCATCTGTAAATAATTATAGAACAATTCCATTAATTTCGGATAATAATTTCAACACCTTAACAATAATTACGCTCAAAATATATGCAATTTAAATGACTTAACACTAAATTTAATTGAGAATGATTGGGTGAAAAATGTGGCACAGGTACAGTGAGTGTGTTCTTAAATATTATGAACTGTTGTTATTATATTGAACATACTTCAGTATTTTGATGATTTTTGGATCGATAGAGCTCTAAATGAGATGATTTTTGATTTTTGGTAAACTTGAGACATGGAGTACAAATGGTATGAAGAATTTGGAATCTAATTCAGTCTGTAAGGTGTTTAAATTCCAGATGAAAGTTGTGCATAGTATACTGTTTTGGACAAGAGCAATCCAAAAATGTTTGAAGTATATCTTTTGAATCACTGAACCAAATTGAATAATTTTGGAGGCATTAGAAACCTAAGACAATGGAGGATATTTTTCTGGAAGAAAGTGTTATGTCAGAAGGTGCAAAGGTATTTTTGGGAAGGCACTTAAGTTTAAAAGAACATAAGCCTATAAGGAAGGATAAAAGGGACTTTTTGAACTCATTAAAGGCATAATTGAAAAAAGAAGTATTGTCTTGCTATTAAATAAAGGAGAAAATGTGAATGAGAAGATTCTAGAGAAACAAAATGTGTGGATGAGAAGAGAGTGTGATGAAGAGAGAGAAATATGAAGAGAAGAAGAGAAAGAAAGAAAGAGGAGAAACAAGCTAGGGTTTCAATTATGTTAGCCCTCAAGAGAGATTTTGAGGTTGTTCAAGAAGAGAAAAAGGTAGAGGGAGAGAAGAGCTTCCAATTGAGATAAAGATTTCTTCATTTGGTGAAGAACCAAGGGGGTCATAGAGGCCTATTTCAGTTAGATCATCTCACGGAGTACACATTAAAGATACAACAGGAAAGAACCTTTGATACCTCAAGTTGTTTGCAAAGAGAAGAGGCATTTTAAGCAAGTCAAGCCTTTAAGCAAGGAAATCAAGATGGGTACATGTTTATAATAGAGTAAACAAGCCACTAATGCTTTCTTTGAATCAAGAAAGTTTAATGATTTTAAATTGCATCATAATGTTGCATTTATTGCTTCTTGAATGAAATGAGAAATTGTTATATGTTTGCTACATGAACTGTGTTGATGATTTAGGAAAAGACTTTGAAAATGATTCTTTTTGGAAAAGATACATGTTTATGAAATCATGTTTTCGGAAACAATTTTTGAAATACCTCATGTTTATGAAAAGTCAAATTTCGAAAAAGTGCCTTTTGGGCAACAAGTTGTCAGGTTAAGAAATATATGTTATGTGGGTTTGTGGTATTTTGTTTTGTCAGTCAAGTGCACTTGTCTAAAGGATTCTCTCGCCTGCCCGCTAGTGGCATGGAGCTCCTTCACGAACTCCTTTAAGTTCACGGCTACGTAAAACCATTATGTGGGATTGCGATAGCACGTTCTGTTCATGGCTACACATGACCCTTATGGGAAATGTGTTAGTACGTTCTGTTATAAACTACCTGAACCATTCAGATGTGCTTATGTGCTCATGTTATGTGAACAAGTTTGATGAATTCATGTTTTGTAAATTGAGAATTTGACTACATGATGAGAATTTAAGAAACAAGTGCCTTATAGATTTCAACAAGAGTTTGCTATAACAAATGAATGTTTTCAATGGTTTTTGCTTATTTTTCTGTTATAAAATGTTTTCTATGAGCTTTCAAGCTCATCCCCTTTCTGTCCCATCTTCAGGTGATAGTTAAGAGATCAAGTGATCGAGAGCCTAAGGGAATGGCTTCATTTGCTATTTTGTATTTTTGTAATAAGCCAATGGTTTGGCTTTTGATATGTAAATAAAGTTTTTCAAACTCTGTTGCTTGAGTAATGAAATGATAGATTGAAGTAATTTCAATTGTGTTTGTTCTTATTGACTTCCTTGTTAAAATGGTTAAGTTAGAGGAATAAGTTTGGTTTGATGTTTGACTATTGTGGGCACGCTACCCTTGTGGGATGATGCCTAATAAGAGTTCATGGAAATAACCCCATAAGATAATATGCACGCTTAAGTTAAGTTTGATGATATTCGCTAGAGTTGGGCTCTGGAAACAAGCGGGACCCGACAGTTGTGGTATCAGAGCAAAAGTTAAGTTTCGAAATCAAGCGGGTTTGGTATCAGAGCAAGAGGTTGGGTTCCAAAATCGGTGCCCAATAGTTTTGGTATCAGAGCCCAGTATTAAGAGTATCAGAGCAAGAAAATGAATCGATGATAGTTATGGTATTTCTGAAGTATTATGATATTGAGCAAGCATTGAACTCTGGAAACAAGCGGGGTCTAATAGTTGTGGTATCAGAGCAAGAGCTTGGTTTCCGAAATCGGGGCCCAACAATGAGGGCTATTATTTCAAATAAATTGTGGAAGTAACCAAATACATTATTAAAGTCTTAATCTCATTTGGTTGTCATGACATGTAATTAATTACTTGCTTTTCATACATTTCTATTATGTTCTAAGTAGAATTTAGACATAGGATATGTTTAAGAAGAGTTGTCAAAGTTAAATAGAAAATTGTGTGCTAATTATGAAATTTTGATATAATCCATATTGAGGATTCGGAAACAAAGTTTTAGAGATATGTCAATATCATATAGATGACAAAATGTAATGACATTTTGAGTTCACTCTTTTCTCACAAACTTTGATGATAACATGTAATATATATGTCAACACCATGATAGCAAGATGTAATAGATTACATAAAGTAGAGTTGAAAGGTATAATACCTTGTTGGAATTGTTTCACTTAATTTAGCCTAGCTACTATAAGCATAATTGTGGACCATAATTAAGGGTTGCTATAGTATGATAATAGTTGTCATAAGAAAAAAATGATTACATAATTTTTCTGGCTTATACAAGATATGATAGAGATCATATGTGTTTCTAGTTTATGGTTATGAGTATTTGATAATGAATTTAGATTCAACATTATTATAATGTTCAAAGCATGATAAGAAATAGATTGTTAAGTAAAATTAGTTGATCCAATTTTATACAAATTGTTTGTACGTGTTGGATCAAAAGGAGACTTATGCTTATCATAAGCGGGAAGAATATAGAGTTGGATAATCGAGACTATCCTTTTATGTCATATTGGTTAAATCAACATAATAAGAATTATAAAGTTACATATAAGGATTTGTTTATCCTTTTAACTATGAATCGTATGAAACTTACGAAACTTGTCAATTGGGAGAATAAGTAAATCAACCTTTGGTGATAGGAAGATGATGGTATTGAATTATTAAATGTATACATGTGATGTATTGGAAGGAATAACAATTTATAAAATAATATTACTTATATTTCATTATATTGCTAATGACTTTCTGTGATATAATCATATGTTTGAAGTGAAATGTTGATTTAAAATTTTGAAAAGTTCAAATTGTTTAAATCTAAGTAGAAATCAAGCATTGAAGATGCTGAAGTACTTCGATGAGATCGTTATGGTAAGTTTTAAATTTTCGATTATCTACAAGGAATGAAATTCTCTAGTGAATACCTTCATAACAAAATTCCAGTTTGGATTTATGTAAAAAGTAAAATACAAAATGAGATATTGTATAATGGAATATTATTTCTTGTATAGCTATGCCTAGTACAATGACTTACCTTTAATAATTCCAAGTAAATCAATTAACAAGGTTTCATATTAGAAATGACATTCTAATTCTTCTAAAGAGTCAAAGTTAAAGATTTAAGGATGTGATGCTTGGTTGAAGCATACATTATCCATTAAGTTTAGAACTAAATTAGAAAAGGCTATGAGATATCTAAAAGGTTAGATATAATCTTATAGATCTATTAAACAAATTATTTGAATGAATGTATACTTATAAGAGAATAGTTCTCAAGATAAGTAGTGTGAGTAAGATAAAATTTAAAAAGTTCAAATCTTATCACAGAACATCCAATTGGAACTAATGCCTCTATTGATACATTTGATGTATAGTTAAAAGGCTATAAGATGTTGAAAGATTCACTTTCATGATGAACTCTAAGAGTTTGTTTTAAAGATGATCGTGAATTTATCATGTCTGCAAGAAGGTTATTGGGAATATATTTGTCCTCTTTAGTGGGAGTATATAGAGACATATTGCTTATAGAGAACAATAATTATAATTTTCAATTACTGAAAACATAATTGTCCAAGAACGACTCTTGTTGGATATGAAAAGGTAGCAACTTAATTATGTGAATTAGATCTATAGAGATAATTTAGAAGTTGTTCACATGTTCTAAGTCTAAGTATATAGATAATGTACTAAAGATGTTTATTATTTGAGATATTAGATACTTGTGAAGTATTAAAGATATCAATTATTCTATATATAAATTGATATTTGAGTTCAAGAAATTGAGCATATTTACTTTAGATGTAAATCCTAGTTAAGTTCTATTTTAGTTAAGAACAATATCATTCAAGATTGGAAAGGTTCCAATGTAGCAATTTTGCTAATTAAGCCATAATACTTTTTTCATTTAGTGGAAATGATCAATTGGATTAATAAGTTCTTTAATGAACTTGATATAGTTCCTTACATTGTTCATCACAGTAATGCACTGTAGAATATTAGATCCATTGGGCATGCATAAGGAGCTAAGGTCTCATCAAAGATCTAAATATGTATATAGGAAAATTTTCTTAATTATGATGGTCAATATTTTTTTAAAATTGAAAATTGAAAATTTAGTTATTATATTTTATTAAATTTAAAATTATTCAAATATTCAGATCAATAAATACAAATCAAGAAATTCTAATTTATATTAAAACATTATAAACTAAATTTACCAAAATTATTATAAATTTATTTTTAATAAAAAACTTACAATCCACGACGTTTGTTCAAGCAGACGTCGCAAAATATCCCCTTTTTGCGACGTCCTTCAAACGTCGTTAAAATGCAGACATTCCCTGACGTTCTCTCCAAACGTCGCCAAATCTGCCGTTCTTTCCTGACGTTTGTATGAACGTCGCAGAATAGGCAAGCATTCTACGACGTCTTGGGTCAGACGTCGCAGAAACCTATTACCTACCCCACAATCTACGATGTCTAATGTGACGTTTTAATAGACGTCGTAGAAGATTTTCTGCGACGTCTTATTTGGATTCTACGACGTCTACAAGACGTCGCCAAATGTACCTTTTTGTTGTAGTGATGACGCAAGCATATTTTTCCCGCATCGACTTTTTAATTTCTTTGTCAATTTCTTATTTTATGTTTCTAATTTAATTATGTTAAAGTTGATTTTATGGAAAAAAAATTATATTAATTCCGTTGCGTTTAGATTTGATCTTGCGTATTTTTCCAACACTTCAAGTCACATCACATTTTGGAAATTAATATGCACCTCATTACCTCAAATGTCTATTGTTAAGTGTGCCATCGTTACCATTAAATTTTCACTCGAGAAGCTTGTGATTAAAACGTTTACAGTCAGAGTCAGGCAAACCTACAATCTTCATGGCGCAAGCAAATTTTTCCCGCATCAACTTTTCAATTTCTTTGTCAATTTCTTATTTTATTTTTCTAATTTAATTATGTTAAAGCTGATTCTGTGAAAAAAATTGTATATTAATTCCGCTGCACTTAGATTTGATCTTGCGCATTTTCAACACATCAAGTCACATCAAATTTTGGAAATTAATATGCACCTCATTACTTCAAATGTCTATTGTTAAGTGTGTCATCGTTACAATTAAATTTCCACTCAAGAAGCTCGTGAGTAAAACGTTTACAGTCAGAGTCAGGCAAACCTACAATCTTCAAAGGCTGTAATTGTGAAATGAGGAAACAATTTCAACCTAAACAATAAGTTCACTAAGAAATTCATATCTTATAGAAATTCAGGTTACGAAGAGACGTTTCAAAATAAGCCAAACTCAACGATGCATTCTCGATCGTTTGATTTAGTGATTGCAACAGTGGTTGTACAACGCTTTTTGGAAAAACCAACTCGAGTAGATAAAAACTTAAAATAGAATATAAAAGTAATTTTCTAACACGAGACAGATTTTATGCGCAGAACAAAGAGACAACTTATAGCAGTCCAAAAAGGCCGGACATCTTCTGGACCAGCTTTTCTGTGCCAACTTCTCTTATCGACAGATTTCACAATAAATAAGTGGGATAATATGAAATAAATGGATGGAAGGAGTTGGTACAGAAATGATACAAAGTACGCGGTACAAACGATCTCACCCTGTCCAAAAAGCACGCTGTTCGTGTGGAAAGATGCTTTTTTTTTTTACTCGTGGTCGAGAAAAGGAAATGCCTTTTTCTTTTCACGCATGAAAAATCATGTTATATAAAATTGTTGCGATATGCATGATGCTTGCATTCAATTCATGCATGCATGTCAGGCCATACCCACCCGAATTTATTTGTTAAGTACATATCAAACTCAGATTTTCCAATAATTGTTGCATTATAGGTACGAATATAAAATATATGAACTTAATTTTTATTGGTGTATGTTTATATATTTTGCATTTAATAATAGTATTACTAAAAACAAATAAAATTATGTGTCATGTCAATCATTTCTTGCTTTCAAATCTAATTAACTGTGACATTCGCCTCACTCAATCATCTAGTTCACATTGAAAAGACAATAGTACATATGTCCCATGAGCTGTTAGCTAGCCAACAGGAAGTAGGACTAGGATTACCAAACCCTAGGATTATTTAATCTTCACGTTTTAACAATACATTAATATAACACATAACTGGACGTGAGAATTCCATCTCAAGACAGGATTTTCTTCACAATGGGTCGAGCTTTGCACATAACTTCCAAAGGGACGACCATTGGCATTGTCACTCCACTAGCTCCTGTCATGTCAATGTCCTTACCTGAGATCATTTGCCAATCAAAGCATTGGATGATTGAACCCAAAGTCAAACCCATAATACGATGACCTAAGTGCATTCCAGGGCAAGACCTTCTACCCATCCCAAAACCAATGAAATTCTTGATGGCTCCATCACTAATTCCTTCAAACCTTTCAGGAACAAAAGTGTCTGGATCTTTCCAAAGGGTGGGATCACGGTGTAATGCCCATGCATTAGCTAGTATAATGCTGCCTCGTGGTATATGGTATCCAGCTATAGTACAGTCTTCAGATGCCATGTGTGGATCGATCATAGGAGTTGCTGGAAACATCCGTAGAGCTTCTAAAATGACCATACGAAGGTAAGGTAATTTGGGAAGATCATCTTCTTCTAGTCTCCGATCTTGACCAATCACATTATCCATTTCATCCTTGAGTTTCTTCAATATTCTTGGATCTTGGACTATGGAAGCCATTGCCCATTCAATTGTTACATATGTGGCTTCATTCCCAGCGAATATTATAGCCTACATATGAAAAACTATTAAACCAAGAAGATATATATATATATCTATTTTTTAAGTTGACAATATTTAGGAGTAATAAATTTGAAACCCCTGATTCTATATAATCCGTTAAACACAAAGCAACATTACTAAGAAGTGTGAACTTACCGATACAAAACCTTTGATGATGTCATCCGTAATATTTTTGGGATCTGACTTTTGCAACAAAAGCAAATTGTTAACCAGAGTTTCCAAGCTTCCAGGATGCAACTTATTTCTGCACTCTTCAACTAATTGTTGCATCCAAGTGTCCATCCTTTTGAAAATATTCCTCAACTTCTTCTGATAACGACCACCATCAAACCAACCCCAGAAAGAAATAAAATCTCCTGGATTCGCAGAATCATAGTAAGGAGTTAGCTCCATCATTCCATTCACAAACTCTTTTATTCCGCCATCATCAACATCCTCGCCAAACGCTCTCTTACCAGTCGTCATTCTCGTCATAATATTGAAAGCCAGATCTCGAAATGGCGTCTTCAACTCTACCTTAGCAAAATTTTGCATAGATTCACGAGATAAGTTGGTAATCATTTGTTTGACTTCGTCATTTCTAATGCTTACAAGCGAGTTCATTCGACTGATTGACAGCATCTCCGAAGCAGCAAGACGGCGCATGTTGCGCCAATGGTCACCATACGGTGCATGATCTATGGCAGTGTAGTTATAACCTAAGTATTTCCCCACGAGTAAAAATGAACGATTGGCAAGAATACGATCGTTTTTGGTGGTGAAGCATTCTTCAATGGTTGACGCTGATGAGACAACAACTACTCTGCGGGAACCATATTCGAGAGTATAAATTGGACCGTACTTTTCAGCAAGTTTATTGTAAGTAACATACATGGGTAATTTTTGGAGATGGAGGTGACCTATAATTGGAATGCGAGGTGGGCTTGGAGGTAGGTTCTTCCTTGTAGCACTAGTTCGGTAGAATATTTGAACAAGAAAGATAAAGAGAAGAGAAACTGCAAGTGCGAGGTAAAGGATCGCGTCGGCCATATTCGCTTCCCTTGGCTGCCTTAGTTGCTAGGAAGCTCATGCAGTGCAGTTGTGGAGTTCATAGGGCACGTATATATAGAAAAGTCCCCTCCTTATGCCAACATTGTTTATTATTTTCTCCTGAGGCGTGGGGCCAATAATTTTCTAGGTTGGGTTAGGTGTAAACTTTTGACTCATACCAATATACCAATATTAAATGTCAATTACACGTTCAATATACCAATATTAAAGTATTGAAAAGCTTAGACAAGAAGATGAAACTTAAGATAGAATGTCGGACCTAATAATTAGCCTACATAGGCTCGGTAAGTCTTCAAATCCATTGTCATGTTTGAAAAATCTCCTAGACTGATAAATATTTCAGCACATTAAATATCTCACATCATAAGTATATATCTCTTATAGATATCTCCAATAATTAAAAAATACAAATAATAAAAATTTTGAACCGTCTAATATTTCGGTTTAGTTTTTAAATTTTAAATTTAATTTACTTTATAATAACTCTTATTGTTAAAAACTGATTAATTTATTAATTAATCGATCAATTTTTATAAATTAAAAAGTTATTATAAACTAAAATAAATCAATTAATTTTATTTAGTAATTTTATTTTTTAATTAAACTTCAAATTTTCGATGGATAAGTACAATCTCTTTTGGTTAGATTTTAAATTATTTAATTTTATTCAATTTTATGATAGTTGGTTTAACTTAATTAAGAAGTTCTAAAATATCGAAATGAATTTTTATAAGAAAGCGTAACAATCTTCAAGCATATGTTTATTGGTATAAATAACTTTAAAAACTTTTTTTAAAGTTTAAAATATTTTATACATAATTAACCTTGAAATGAAAAATATAGAAATAATTACGTTAAATTATGGCAATTAAATCAAAAATTAGCCTTCAGTGGTAATTTCTAAAATGTTGAAGTTGTTATTACTTACAGTTGCGCAAATAAAGGCAGTTGTGTAAATTCATATAGAAAACGTTTGATCGACGTCGAAATTATAAACAAATGTATAATACGTGTTACTCTCCCTGGTACCATTGCTATTCCTCTTAAGCTCCAATTGGACGGATTATCCATATTAATCTCTTGGGTCGGCCAGACCTCAAAATAATTAGTAAGATTTCATTTCGTCTACTATCTTAATTCAGCTTTCCAATCAAGGGATTTAGGAAGTCGCTGAAGCAACTTGAAAAACTTTCTCAAATAACTTAATTTTTTTAAATAATAATTAATTAGAACAAAATTCACTGGATTATTACTTTGTAATTACATTGTTTCATATAATTTGATTATAATTAATTAATTAATATTGTATTTAATTATATATTGTATTTTTTCAAAATTTTTATAAGGATCATATTTTTTAATACGTCAATAGATTATGATTTTTTTTGGAAAAAAATTAGTATTATGAAATCATATCAAGGTTTTAAAAATTATGTATAAGTTATGAATTTACATGCAATTTATTTTGTAATATATGATTCAGATTAAATTACTTTTTTAATGATATATTATAAAATCCAACGTTCTGAATTCTAAAACCTAAGTTTATTATTATTGCTAAGATTTAATTAATTTTCACTTTTATAATAAATGAGTTTAAAATGATCAAAATCAAATTTAAATCAATCTATTTCTAACAAACTTAGGACTTGATTCTATTTACTCATCAGTCTAATTAATGCAATTTCTGTTTACTGATCAACTATTTATAAGCC
The DNA here is from genome assembly GCA_026770325.2 of Erythroxylum fimbriatum. NCBI lineage: Eukaryota > Viridiplantae > Streptophyta > Magnoliopsida > Malpighiales > Erythroxylaceae > Erythroxylum > Erythroxylum fimbriatum. The sequence goes on from JANZLH020000406.1 coordinate 1,296,778, forward strand.
AAGATAGATAAGTTTAAGTGGTGGAAAAAACAGCTTCTTCAATGATAAGATTGAATAATTCATATCAAGCTGTCAGTTCATATTTCTCACACAATGTAAAACTAAACCTCTGATAAATGCTTGAAAGTGTTTGTAGAGAATCAAATTTAAGATAGATTTCAAACATATGGATGCACTTGAAAGATTTCCATAAACCAATGAAGGGCTGACCGCTACACATTATCCCCTAAGTTAAGCCAGCGGAGTATACAACTTTCTTTCAAATGTAAGCTCAACTGTAAGTCTTTTATCAACCGTCATTCTGATGCCAGAACATCTGCAAGTCTCCCTGCATCCGTTTCTGTTACATTCCATTTGGACATTCGGATCATTGAATTGAAGGAGCTGGGCTCACTGAAGATGGCTTCTCGATCGGGTCAGATCAACTTTTAATAGCCTCTCGCGCATCAATGGACCCTCCCTAGGCGACCACCATTAAAGCATGATAGATCTCCAAGAGTTTTTAATTTCAACCATATCAGATGTGTTTTTTTTTTCATTTTCTTCGTATCGTATTTTACATATTACACGTCAATGACAACTCAATGTTGTATTTTTGTGGCAGTCTCTTAATTTTCAGAATATTAATTTCTGACTTTATAATGTTTCTTCCAACAGTAATACCTCTTGTTTTTAGTGAGACATTTATACCTATTTAGTACTCCCTCCTATTCAAAATAAAAGTCGTTTTAGAGGGATGCACACTTATTAAGAAAGTTAGTGAAATGTTTGATATACCCTTATTAATTGCATGTTGAAATGCTTTGAAAATATAATCTGTGTAATTAAGATGTGAGGGAAATTAAAGGATAATTTTGGAAGTAAAATCATAAACATGCATGAAAAGTCACGAACGACACTTATTTTGAATAATTAAAATCCCTCTAAAACGACTTTTATTTTGGATAGGAGGGAGTATGATATAAATATTATATATAAACTAATCAAATGATTCTTGTACATGATCTAACTCAATTTTTAAATTTATATCCAACTAATTAAATTATACATAAATTAATAATTTAATATAATTATTTAAATTATTAATTAATTAAATTAATTCAAGTTAAATTTAGGAATTAAATTAAGTTATCATTTTAGTTATATTTTATTAGTACATAAATGTTTATATGGCATGAAATTTAAGTTTTTGTCATTATAAAATTTACGAAAAAGGGTCTTTTAATTAAAAATAAAAATTTTATTTGAAAAAACACAAATAATTGTAAATAAAAGAAAATTTATAAAAAGGATAAAAAAAAGGAAAATTATTACTCACTTCCATTATACAACGTGAAGATAAATGCTTTTTATTTCTCTCTTCATATGTCCCATCAACTTTTTTTCGATCACATGGTGGCAGTACTAAGGCCATCTCCAACCATTACACCAAATTTAGTGTAAAAGGGATTATTCCAAGAATCTTTTTACACCAAATTTGGTGTTACTCTAGCCATTCTATACCAAATTTTTACACCAAAATTTTGACAAAGAATATACCATAATATTTTAGTTATTGACTAAATTAATTTATATTTGTACAACCACAATAATTTAGTTATTAACTAAATTAATTTATATTTATACAATAATTTATATTTTATTTATTTATTAAAAATTAAAATGAAATCATTATTCTTAACTAAGTAATATATACTTTATATTAAATTAATATTATTTAAAAATATATTTAATATTATTGCAACAACAAATTAACAACATACACAAGTATAAACTGATGAAAATTTCTCATTTAACCTCTAATCATTTGAATTTCCATATCGTTCCTACAAATGTTCAATCAGTACATTACGAAGTTCATAATGAGCTTCTTTATCTCTAATTTGCTTATGTCTAGCAAGAACTTCTTGAAATATAACTGTATCGTCTCTATTGATATTAATTTCAGGGGCTGGTATTTTGCTTCAATCTTGTATGGCCGCTTGAATATCGTCCACAATGATCATATTGTGCGTTATAGTGCATGCTGACATAATATCATGTAATACAGATTTTTCCAAAAAACGTGCCGGTCCCTTAATAATTGAAAATCTTGATTGGAGAACTCCAAATGCACGCTCGACATCCTTCCTACATGCTTCTTGCATCTTCGCGAATAACTTCTTTTTTGAGCCTCGGAGATCATGAATGGTTTGTACAAAGGTAGACCATTTTGGATAAATACTGTCAGCTAAATAATATCCAGTATCATACGCTTTTCCTTGAATAAAATAATGAGCAGAAGGTGTTATACCTTTGGCAAGGTTTGCGAACAAGTGAGATGCCTCTAATACATTAATGTCATTATTTGACTCTGGCAAACCAAAATGTGCATGCCATATCCACAAGTCATAATTCGCTACAACTTCGAGAATAATAGTTGGGAATCCACTACATCCACTATATTGTCCTGCCCAAGCTGTTGGACAATTTTGCTATGTCTAGTGCATGCAATCTAAGCTCCCTAACATCCCTGGAAAACCCTCGTTCTTCATTAATTTGAAGCAGTCTTAGTACATCATTAGCATTCGGTGCTCTTAGATGAATCTGTCCAAAGACCTCCACAATGGCTCGACAAAACCTTTTTGTACTTTCAATTGCAATTGATTCTCCAATTTTAATGTATTCATCAGTTGAATCAGCTGGTACACCATATGCCAACATTCGAAATGTTGTTGTTACTTTTTGTAGACTAGACAATCCTAGTTTACCATATCCATCTCTCCGTTGCATAAAGTAAACATCATAACCTTCAACAGTACCAAAAAGTCGTAGGAATAAATTCTGACTCATTTGAAATCGCCGGCGAAACATTGCTACATTATATCTTGGATTTTCTGCAAAATAATCATCCCATAGTCTTTGATCTGCTGCAGCACGACCACAATAAATTACTCTATGACTAAAGATTGAGCCTTTGTACTTTGGTTGGTTCACTATATTGTTCATATAGTAATCCATCACAAAGTTGTTATTGGTGTATGCAGATAATAATGCTTTGTTTTGTGCTAATAATGCATAAGTGAGATCCAATTCATCCTCTGATGATGAGGATGATATATGAGAAGAACTAGCATTAGTACTCATAGTTGTAGACAAATATGGTGAAGGGTTCAAAGAACAATTTGCTAGTGATTCATTCCTTTATATAGTAAATAATTCAAGAAAAGATAAGGAAGCTCTAAAAAAAAACTAACTCTATCTCTTCTTAGCCGTTGAATTAGATTGCATTCACTCAACCGTTAATTAGTATTTGTATCCTATTTGCACAATATCTAAGACAAGATAAGGAATCTCTGCATAGAATCGAACTCTATCTCTTCCCATCCGTTGGATTAGATTGTATTCATCTCAACCATTAATTAGTATTCGTATCCTATCCACACAATATCCAAGATAAGATAAGGAATCTCTGCATAGAATCTAACTCTATCTCTTCCCATCTGTTGGATTAGATTGCATTCATCTCAACCGTTAATTAGTATTCGTATCCTATCCACACAATATCCAAGACAAGATAAGGAATCTCTGCACAGAATCTAACTCTATCTCTTCCCATCCGTTGGATTAGATTGCATTCATCTCAACCGTTAATTAGTATTCGTACCTTATCCACAACATTTCTATAAATAGTTTATTTGTTCTACTAAACTAAAACCCTTGTTCATATAACACTCTTTGAAATCCTAAACTATAGCACTCTTTCAAACCTATCTGCACTCTTTCAAACCTATCCAAAAAATGGTAAGCTCTTATTTTGGGGTAAAGCCTTCAAATACCTCTCAAAGTGCATCATATTCAGTTGAAGAGGATCGAGTCCTGTGCCATGTATATCTTAATGTTTCACAAGACCCAGTCACTAGTAGAGATCAATCTATGACTCAGTTTTGGTCTCGCATCACAACCGAGTACCATCAAATGCTGCCGAATCATATCACTACTATTCGACCTTGGAGATCTTTATAAGCTCGATGACAAACTATAATGACATCTATTGGAAAATTCAGAGGATGTGTTTGGTAGATTGAAAACTTGAATCCAAATTGTGCCTCTGAACAAGTATTGTAAGTGCTTTATTTTTTTTCTTTGTATGAATTGAAATATGTTTGATTTATACCCTAAAATCTAACTTAAGTTACATTGTTGTCTTGCAGTTGGAGAAGGTAAAAGATTTGCTCATTCAAGATCCAAGATTTCAAAAAGGTTTCAAATTTGATCATGTATGGCCAATTCTAAAAAATATGGAGAAATATGATGATACTGGCAGAGAGAAAGCATTTAGTCATCGAAAAAGATCCAAGTACAATGAAATGTCACCGTCTGAATCTCAAAAATCAGACAATTCAATAGGATCATCATCATTTTGTATTGATTTAAATAATGATTTTAAAGTTGAAGATCCATTTATTGAAAGAAATGATGAAGTTGATCGTCCTATTGTGAGGAAGAAAGAAAAAATGAAAAAGGAACAAAATGAGGAAATGAAAAAACTTTCTATGTCCATGAATAATGAAATAAGAGGAATGTTTCATGAAAGTCAATCTCTTCTTGAAAAAAAATTATGAACTTCAGTTGTTACAAATGCAAAATGAGGCAAAAAAAATAGAGCTACGCCAAAGACGGGAAAACAATAAAATTTTATGCAAAGATTTGGATTCTATCAAAGATTCAGTGATGCGTGAGGTTTTCATAAATGAACAAATGAAAATTTATGCCAAAAAAGCTAAAAAAGGAGAACCTAAAGGAGGAGCTGGCTCATTTAGTGGCTTTAACCAATATTTTGATTTTGGAGGAAATGAGGATGACCTTCCAAACTATTAATTATTTATGTTAAATTAATATTTTCAAGTACTTTAGTTTTCCTTTTAATTTGATTGTTGTAATTTTAGTTTGATTATAATCTCGAGTCTAATTTCTGTTGTAATTTATTTTAGTCTGCTTGTAATTTCAAATATTTTTGTTGAGTTTTAATTTTTAAAATCAATGGTGTAGCATCTCACTCCCGCAAGACCCGAACCCGACATCGTGGGTGATATTCGAGTCCGTGACCCGCGAGGGTGGCATACTAGAGCACTCAGTCAAATTTCAGTATATTTTTTTTCTGAAAACATTAATATATGCCGAAGTCCATTTCCAAAGTAGGTCAAATAAATTTGAAAGTCGATAGAATATTGTTTTCAATACATTACAATCAATACAGTATCAATGGTCAATTTGGGCTCAATTTCATTCATAACCCCCTTTTCAGTTACAAACCAATCCACTTTGGGCCATTTGGGCCTATTTCGATACACAAAATACTTACAATCATTTCCAATTGGCACAAAGTGATATAAACAAAAATATCCGCATTTAATCAATCCCATTTCAAAGATTCCCATACTTTATCACTTATTACAAACTGAAATATTCAAATACACACGGTACAGAAATCGCGAAATATGCTTTATACAAAATAAGAAAAGTCCTAATGCAGACGCGAACTGATCCTGACCTCTAACTTTTCCCTGTGTGCAGTAAGTCTACTCCCGTTGCATAACGAGGTATTCTTCTGAGTCCGAAAAAATAATTGCAAATTTTGGGCGAGTTTTGCGAACTCAGTGAGTGACCATCATTGATGGTTCACCCAGTCACATAACACGTAAATGCATTCCCATCATATTACATTTCACATTCACTGTCACACTTCACATTCGATACAATTAAATCAATCATATTATGCACTTGTACGTGAGACCCACTTTCCATTTATTTCCTTGTTGTGACCGAGTGCCTAAACTGTCCCATATAGGGCTCATTAAGCGTTAAACGCGTCTTAGGGGTAGGAGAGCCCTCTGGGTATGCATTACTTCCCTTCGAGCTCGCAGCTCTTTTCCACTCGTTGAGCTTTAAGCTCTAATCGGTGGCTACTCTGGTCACAACTCCCGTTATGTTTCATCTATTCATGAAATGAAATGCATTGCTTATATTTGCATGCGCTTATTCAATCATAATCACTTATCATCAGACCGTAGTCTGGCATTCAACATATAGTTGAGAATTCACACTTTCATTCATATGCAATTGTGCATTCAAAACAATTTAACAATCTCATTATGTACACTTAGTTCATCCAATTCACAATCAATGAGCACTTCAATATCCAAGTCAATTATCTCAATCATCGGACCTCCTGTCCGGAACCCATCATAATCAATCACAATCAACATAACTATTCAATAATCATTCAATTTATAACATAACCAAATAAACCATAAAATAAGGCCATCTAGGTCTACTCACAGTACGCTCCAGATTAGCATTTGCTTTCACGATCCGAAAAATTCTAGACGAGGACGTTCTATCCTGTATCATCAATATGCAGAACACATTTTGCACACACATCACTAATTGCACAATCACAAAACCAATCAATTTATGATATGTGTAATGTATCATGCATGCTCAATGACAATCTCGGGTATATGCTTTACATTCACACTTTATGCCCATTCTCAAATCATGAGTCAATTGTCTAATTGAATTTAGATTTACATTTCATTTTCATATGATCATTTTATAAATCATCCATTCAAGCTTTACCCTTTGAATGCATCTAGCTTATCATAAGCTTACATCTCAAGAACACTTGATCACTTTATATCATAACTAAATTTTTCGTATTTTCTTTTCTAACCCCATATGATCTCATAAGATCCAATTCTGTTTCATAGTTAATCACTTAACACCTATACTCAACTTCCTTTAATAGAATTACAATCATTTAAACAATTTCATCTCCATTCCACTTATGCATTTGACACTTTGATTTCATCCATTCGTTCACTAAGTTTTTCCCTTCAATTTCATTTCAAACCTTCCATATATTAGTCCCATAAACCAAGGATCATTCTAGGTTCACTTTAAGACCCATTTAAGGCTTAGTTGGTATCATTTAACCCGTGAATGTCCGTTAAACGGACTTCCATGTCCGTTTAACGGACCTTTACGGGTCACTTATACCACTTTGAAAACGTTAGAATCTCAAAATTTTACCTGAAATAGAAGTTGTAGATCTCGAAATTCCCTTTAAAACCATACCTAGATCATCTCATTCCTAGTTCTACACAAAGAGTTATGCCCCTTGCACAAAGGTATGTTCAATTGAGTTTTATGATTTTCCAGATTTCTAACTCTTTACTTACAACATTCACTTCCTCATGCTTAATCAATTATTTCTAGTTCAATACTCATCATTTAGCCACTCTTATAACTCAATTTCAATTCAATATCATTCATAGCCAAGATATGGTCCATGATTGCACATAAACACTCATA
>JANZLH020000407.1:0-12201 GCA_026770325.2 Erythroxylum fimbriatum
ATACTATACATCAACGTACAAGTTCCAGATATCCAGTTATCTCTGACAAATTACTAGACAAATAGAACAGCTAATGATAGACATTCAGTGAATTGCGTCATTTTGTATAATTGCAAGTTCCACGTTAACCAGAAATCAAGCTCAAATCTGAAACACAACGAAATGGGTTTTGCTAAATCTGAGCTGGGTATGTTCGACAGAGTTGTAAAAGGAAAAAGGCAGTTGAAGAAATGTGACTATGATCTTCGTGAATGCGTGAAGATTGAATCTTCAAACTATGAAAGTGCTTTGCTTCAAAGCGAAGGGGACTGTTTATAATGTACAGAAAGCAGCGTAAAGGAGTAGCCGAGTAAACAAAAATGAAAATCACAAGGAGATCCAAACAGATCCGACCTACCCGACCTGACGAACGTCTTGGGGGAGGAGATCAGATGCGAGAAGAGCCAACGCCGGAGGAGCACGCCGGAGGAACAGCGGTCGGAGACAGGAACACGGAGACCGAAGGGGTCAGTGGTGCGCTGGAAGCTCGGTAGTCGGCGACGAGTAGAGAAAGGTTAGTCGGGTAAAATGAGTTGAGGGACAGGGGCAGTGTGTCTCTGTATGCCCTTTTTGGGAGAGACATTAAATGGCTGCCCCTGTATGCTAGAGTCAGGGATGAAAATGGGGGGCAGAGCAAGCAAACATCACCAGGGGCAGGATTTATTGGTCCTGTCCACTGTCCCCACTCATGGGGACAGTAACCAAACACTGCAAAAGCTCTGTCAACTAACGTCAGTCCCCGTTTATGGTTCTCGCCATCATTATTCACACTTAGTAGGTTTAATGATATATAATCTTATAATAGCAAGCCTATTTTCAATAGACTCACGTATAAAATTTGTCCCTATAGTTGATAATAAAAAAGGCCTAGTTATAAAGGATAAGGTGTCTTCCCTAAGCATCCAGAACATGACCTACTCTACTTGGACTGCTATTATGGCAAGTATATTTGGAAAAAAAATTCAAGATTGGATCAATATATGCTGAAATTCTTATGACTTTCAGGTCGTACTCATTTGGCTCACCGAAGAAATTAAGGTCCCTATAAGCTGGGACATGATTTCTATAGTTCTTAGCTCGTGCATCTATAAGATCTGAACAAAAGGAAATTCTTCTAAGTGCTTTAGTTGGCAAGAAAAAACCAATGAAAACTTATTTGAGAGATCAAATTCTGGTGCCGAGAGCAACTCACCTACACCCCAACAATCAAATAACATGCAAGTATCCTGATCGCATGAATCGCCCAAATCATCATTTGTAATCTCATTTTAGGGCATCGTTGCGATTCTTTCATTCCCAATCTGTTATCTACCACTAGTGTACAATTGTTTTACAAACTCTCCCAATCTGCTGTCTATTAATATACAATTGTTTTACAAACTCACTTGAGCTGTAAAGTAGTACGTTGTGGTTTCATCTTCAAATGCTAGTCAGATGGTCAAGTGATAGGAATCTGAATCTCCACTACTTTATGTATAAACTCCTTTTGTAAATATTTTGAAGGTTTAATTTAAAGCTTCTGCAACATAATACAAATTGAACTTTTATGTTTTGAAACATTTAAATTCAATTCTAACATTTTCGAAACATTTTAAAAGACCCTAATTAAATAAATGAAAATTTTGACAAAATTAACTCCTATTAGTCAATCCGAAACCCCTAGTCACATGACAGCAGAACAATGAACCCATCCCTCTCGCTTAAGTTACGTCTAAGTTCCTGCTCCATGCTTTTTTCCCGTCCAATAATTGGATCAATGATAATTTTTAAAGCTAACTAGTTCGTATTTTTCGTGCTTTGCCTTAATCACTCAATCTCTGGCCCACTTATCAACACCAACGCCTCCTTCCTTGACCATGTGCCACTGTCACCTGTTCTGGTTGAGCATTGCGAGCAATTACCTATTTCATTCTTCTCAGGACTGACCATATTTCTCATATGCTTTGACACAGAAAAAAAAAAAAGTTAATGAAAATTGAAACAGACTAACAAAATCAAACCATGACGAGTAATATTTAATTATTAATTTTTAGTATTTTTAACAAAATTAAATCATGACGAAGTAATATATTTACTAGTTTAATTAATATCACAACTACCCATTGCTCATTTTTTTGCATAAAAAGTAGATCGACGGTGTATTTTGTTTTGCTTTAAATTATTTACGGTGAATCTTCACCAATTATTTGTCCTCAAATAATGAACAGGATAATCTTAGCAATACATACAGTTATATGCTCAAAAGTCATATTATTGGCGTATAGTACACAACATACAAGCACTAATTTCATTCTGATTAGAAAGTGGGACAGCAACTCATGGAAGGGAAAGTTAATGAATCAAGAGTGATTAATCTTCTTCAAGAGTGGGCGTGCTTTGCACATAGCCTCCAAGGGAACAGCCTTAGGCATGACGATTCCACTGCCTTCAGTCATGTCAAGTTCCTCCTCCGAGACCCTTTTCCAGTCAAAACATTGGATCAACGATCCCAGTGTCAAACCAAGGACACGATTTGCCAAATTGATTCCAGGACATGACCTTCTTCCCATTCCGAAAGGCATGAATTTGCTGGCTACTCCTTCAGTCTCAAATCTTTCAGGCTTGAAAGTGTCAGGATCTTCCCAAAGTGTTGGATCTCTATGTAAAGACCAAGCATTTGCTAGCAACATTGTGCCTCGTGGTATGTGGTACCCTCCGACAACACAATCCTGCGATGACATGTGCGGATCTATAATTGGAGCTGCTGGATACATGCGTAATGCTTCTGAAATGACGTTTTGAAGGTAGTGTAGTTTGGAAACATCAGGCTCCTCTAGTAAGACCTCTTGGCCAATTTGTTGGTCTATTTCCTCTCTAGCCTTCTTCAGTGCGTTGGGATGATTTAGTAAACAAGCCATTGACCATTCTAATGTTGCTGATGTCGTGTCAGTCCCTGCAGCTATAAGAATCTGCAGTATATAAATATATAATAAATTTGAACAAGGTTAACAATCTCTAAGACTGATAAATACGTTTATTAATTTAGCTTCAGCCAAGAGTACTGACCAGTATGTTCCCTTTAATGAGCTCATCGGTTAAATACTCGGGCTGTGACTTTTGCACTGAAAGAAAGTTGTTTAGTGCAGTTTTTGTGCTGTCAGGACGCAAATTATTCCTACACTCGTCAACTAAACCCTGCAAAAAAGCATCGATTTTTTTCGCAAATTGTATCAACTTCCTTTCATATCGACTTCCGTCAATCCAATTCCAGATGGGAAAGAAGTCACCTGGAGTCGATGCGTCATAATAAAAAGATATCTCCTTTAAGAGTTCCTTGAATTCAGTGGCCTCCTCCACATTAGTAACATCATCACCATAGTACCTTTTACCAGTGATCATTCTCATCATGACATTGAGCGTTAGATTCTGGAACAGCGATTTTAGCTCCACCTTAGCAAAATCCTGAAGTGATTGACTAGATAGTTTGGTGACTAGTCGCATGACTTCGTCCTTTCTAATGTTTACGAGCATGTTAAGGCTATTGTTACAAAAGAACTGGGTGGTAGCTATGCGACGTAGGTTTCTCCAGTGTTCGCCATATGGTGCTCGGTCTATGGAGCTGTTATTGTAACCGAAATACTTGCCGGCAAGTAGGTGTGGGCGGTCAGCGAAAGCGATGTCGTTTTTCATGAAGCATTCTTGAATGGTGGATTCCGAAGAGACTACAACTACGAGCTTGGATCCGTATTTGAGGGAGAAAACTGGACCGTATTTTTGAGCAAGGTTATGGTAAGTTTTGAACATGGGTGGCTTTTGAAGATGGAGGTGACCGATAATTGGAATTGCCGGTGGGCTAGGAGGGAGGTTCTTAGGGAACGCTCTTGCTCGATAGCATTTGAGAACAATAAGGAAGAACAGGAGAGTAACTATGGTAAGACCAAAGGCCGTGTCTGCCATTTTCGCGGAGAGATTCTCTCTTCCTGGCTTGATGTGTGAATGCTACTACTACTGCTTTATGTAGCTAGCATACATATACTGGGGATAATAGATTCATAGTTCTAAACTTTTTATTAATTTGAGTATCGAACTTTTTATATTTTGTAATTAAATGATTAATTTTTCAAAATTAGTTTAATGTAAGGTAATTCTACTAATTTTTTTCTAAAATAATTAACAGAATAATGAGATTATATTAATTAATTAATTAGATACTATAAGGCAATAATAATTAAATAAGAACATCTTACTCAAAACTCAACTTAACTTATCACCTATATGACCCATAACGCACTTTCCCAAAATCTAAAACTTTAATTCGTCTTTGTGAATAATTTGCATCTTTCGAATCTTTCAGTTAATGCGTTTCTACTCATCCTTTCAGTGCATGCCTTTCTTTGTCCCATATGACCAAAACAAAAGGCCCACTAGGATATAGACTGAGATTTTAGCATATAGTAAGAAGCCAAGAGTGTCACGGGATAAATGGTCTCTCTTAGATTGGCCTTTTGCCGATGACAATAGTGTCGTTGAAAAAAAAAGAGATTCGATTCTACCCCAACTCTACCAGAATAATTATGAATTTTTTTATATTTTAATTAAAAAAACAAGATTATTTTAATTTTATAAAATGATTAATACAAAAATTTTAATAAAAATAAAATTTAATTCATCCCTTATTATGAAACTTGATTTTTCTCTTATTGTATTCCACGAACTATTTCCAAAACTAGTTCACCTCAACCACTATAGTCGTACAAATGTTCAACCTCTAATAGTATCCACATAACAGGTTGAAAGAATTCGGTAACTCTTACAGAGAGGGTTAAGCAATAAGTGTTAGCTACATTAAAACTTAAGCCTATTTATTAAATATCTCATATTTAATCATAAAGTTTCTCAAACTTTACAATCAAATATAATTTTACTAAAATATATTTGCTCTCTTTAACCCGTTCTTTATGTGAGGCCTATTAAGTTCCTAAATATGTTGACAATAATTATAAATTCTAATTCTAATTCTAATTCATATTCATATTCAGAATTAGATAAATTTAAACTTCTTTTTAATTTATCTTTAAATCTATAATTAAATAAAAATTAGCGCCTAGCAACACATTATGACTACCCAAATATTTAAGAATGTTAAAGTGGTTTTGACTAATCTTTTTTTTTTGTAAATCAGTAACTTTTATATAAAAATAAAAAATTATGTACATCATAAGAGATTATCTGTAGGTAATCTCTTATCACTTAAATTATATAAGGTAGTGCAATTAACAACAACCTAGATCAATAGATAGGGCCCTCCCATCAAAACTCCTCCCCTATTTTCGACCAGTACTCTTAAAAATGTAGCCTTCCCTTCATTTGCATACAATCAGTCACAAGCAATCCAATAACCGCAACATTTCAACACAGATATATGCATCCAAGAACCAAACCGCAATCAATTTTACTAAAATGAGTGATAGTTCAATATACAACTGTCGAATTTGCCTCTATAGTCTCTGCCATGCCCGAAGGAGCTTCCATAGGAAATGATTCTCTGTGCGAAACCATTGCCTATCAAAGCTCCATGTTTCTTGAGATGCATTAGAATAGCCTGTTGTTCCCATTTAACATGTGCTCATCCAAGAAGTACATCTGCTGTAAAAAATGTTGATACCACATTGGAAAAATAATATGCAAAACAGTGTTAGTGTATAATTGCTCTAATTACCTTCCCAATGTGTTTGGGCTGAGATGCTTTAGAACTTGGAAGATTACTCTGAAGTGTTACTAACCTTTTCATGCATAATTTTTCTGTATAATTCAATCTTTTTATCATATAATGTTTTGATTATACATAGAGCATGAAATTAATGTTTAATCTACTTTGAGTTCAACTATTTTAGTTCTTTATCATGAAATTAATGTTTACTCTATTTTGAGTTCAACTATATTAGTTATTTTTCATTAGTTATTGATTCAATTAATGACATTTCTAAACTGTTTACCAAACATCATTTTACCTTGGCCAAGGATTTCCTAAATCAATACTAATCTAGAACAACAAATCATTCTCTTTAATTAGTTTAAGGTGATGAATATTTTCTGGATCACTTAACTACCTCCATATAGTTTATGATATATCCAATGACTACTTACTAAACTACCCACTATTAGCATAGGTCATATGTAGAATCAAAACATAACAATTCATATATAAGGTAACTTTGGAGACCTCAAGTCAAATGATAACTTATGCAATCATCACAATAAGAATTTTCATAAATTTACAAGTAATATTTTAAATGGATTTATCATATCAGATTAGTTCAGTGAACTTGTTTGCTAACAAACAGCCATATGTTTGTTTAAGTATCTTTATACTTTAGCCTATAAGATCGACTATTTCCTTCATAAGGAAAAACATAATGTGTACTAACTTTTTTACGTTCTATTAATTTTCATTCTTAACAGAACAATGAATAAAAACAATTTAGGGATAATACATAATACAATATGAATCTCATAATTATAATCTAATTGTAATTTCATTTGTAATGTATAAGTATCGTATGGTCTTTATCATATACATCTAAACATATACAAAATAAAGAAGGCTTTGAAATATTTTGTTACTAAACTACAACCAAATAGATTGACTGTAGGGCATTAACCAACAATTTTTCACTTGCACTAAGCCAATCGTTTAAGTATCTTATATCATATCACCATATGACAATCATGCTATTGTTGGGACAATAGTTTAATAAGAGAATTCCATAAAATTCTCTATAGTGAGCACTTACTTAAATCTTATAGCTTTCATCTTAATTATCATCATAATTGAGAAAATTTGCTTAAATACATCATTAGATCTTTGATCAGGCCTTAGCTTCTTTTATATGCCCAATGGCTCTAATATTTCACTGTCTTAAACAATGCAAAGAACTATATCAAGTTTACTAATGAACTTATTTATCCAATCATTTTTACTAAATGAAAAATGTATTATGGCTTAATTAACAACTCTTGCTACATTAGAACCTTTCCAGTCTTGATATTGCTTTAAGTAAAATATACCTTAGTTAGCATTTACTTCTAAAGTTAATATTCATATAACCTTGAACTCAAATATCAACTCATACATACAATAATGAATATCTTTAATACCTCACAAGTATCAAATATCTCAAATTCTAAACATTTTTAATACAGTATCTATGGACTTGGACTTAAAATAGGTAAATAACTTTCAATTTATCCATATAAATCTAATTCCCAAAATTACGCTATTACCTTTCCATATCTAACAAAATTTGTTCTCAGACAATTATATTTTCAACAATTGAAATTTTCAAATTTTTTTCTCTATGAGTAATATGTCTCTGTATACTCCCACTAAAGATGACAGTTATACTCCCACTAACCTTCTCGTAGACATAATCTTATGAATTTTTTTTATGAAGGCATTAACTAGAGAATCTCATTCCCTATAGATAACACAAAGTTTAAAACTCACCAAATAGATCTCATCAAAGTGATTTAGTATCCTCAATGCTTAATTTTACTTAGATTTAAACTATTTGAACTTTTCAAAATTTTAAATCAACATTTCATTTAATGCATATGACTATATCACATATTGTCATTAGTAATATAATGAAATATAAGTATCATCCCTTTATGAATTGTTATTCCATCCAATACATCACATGTATAAGATTTTACAATTCAATACTATCATCATTCTTTTACTAAAGGGTTATTCTTCAAATTAACAAGTTTCACGATTTTGATATGATTCATAATCAAAATGATACATGTATCCTTGTATGTAACTTTATGATTCTCATCATGTTTATTTAATCAACGTGGCATAAAAGGATAGTCTCGTTTATCTTACTATTTTTTCCTGCCATTTATGATAAGGATAAGTCTCGTTTGATCTAACACGTACAAACTATTTGCATAAACTTGGATTAACTACTTTTATTCAACAATCTATTTCTTATCATGCTTTGAACATTATAAAAATGTTAAATCTAAATTCAGTATCAAATATTCACAAGCATGAACTAGAAACATATATTATCTTTATCATATTTTGTATAAGTATGAAAAATCATGCAATAATTTCTTCTAATGATAACTATTATCATTCTACAACAAATGCCTTTAACTGATGTCTATGCACTATGGCAAAAAGTGCTTTAGACAACAGATTAAAGCATAGCTATAAGCATAATTATCATTGCCTTTTTATTAAGGCAATAGAATTTGTATCACTATAAGAAGTGGCGCTGCAATAAGTATAACGTAACAAAATTTTTGATTGGGCAACAAAATAAAAAATGAAACTTTAAGTTTTGACTAAGGCAAACATTAATTTCAAACTATAGCAATAATGTTAAATAGATATTGCAACACTTTTAAGTCTTTATAAGGAAACAAAGTGAAATTTTTTATGCAACAATTTGTAACAATGAAAGCAACAATTTATTTCGTTATTAATATTATTTAATGTAAAATCAAACTCTTGTCATTATGTAGACAACATCCATATATACATTAAAAGAAATATATAGATATTAATGTACGTCTTAATTGCGTACATACTATCAAATATAAATAACAAAAAAATTCATTTATATATAATATATAGCCTATAAGGACTTGTAAAATTCAACCTTTCAACATATTCGAAATACAAAAGAAAAAAATCACTAACCAAAATATTCATCTACAATATCATCCTCCATTCTATACGGAATATAAGTGAATTAATCTAAATACTAAACAAGACCAAGTATGAACACTCTAAAATTCTTTGCGAAAGTACCTCTTTGTCCACTCCTAATCATCACCAGCTTTAAAAAAAGGAAACAAGAAGTATATTAGAATTGTAAAACTACTATGCAAGAAATTTTGGTTTCTTTCAACCTTATCAACCAAGATATAAGACTGTGCAGCAAATAGATATACGAATGTGCAACAAACAGAGTTTATTATAGCAGAACCAAGTTATCCAAGAATTAGATATGTTGAGATAGGATAATGAGCTAAGCACCTCACTTACCATAATTTTACCCAATTGATGGCTTTTGTGTGAAATGTACTTATTCTCACAAGCTTCAGATTTAACGCCATCATATTTTCTTAACTCCACTTTCCTCAAGTCGAAGTGTACATCACAATAAAAAGCTATATAATTTTCAATTGGTTATTTCCCAACTTAATAATATGTTAGCTTTCCATTGACCTCTCCCCCATAACTTAAAAGATAATTCCCAAGTTTCCTAGTTATACTAAAAATAGTTACCTGTTGATGTTTATATACTGAGCCAAATTTTTACATAGTATAATATGTGAACCAGCTGCACATCTAAAGTACCTGAGAAGAAATAGCAAAACAAAAAGGATGGAAAATATGGTTAAGTTTCATATTTTGTCCATGATTCTGAGGGTGAAAAATGTTATATTTTACATATGACTGAACTCGAAATTTAAATATTGAATAATTGTACCATTATCATACATAAGTTATAACACTTATGATTTCTTATAACCAAATTTCCACCATTCCGACTCATACCATTTCCTTCCCCTGCAAACAAAGAAGATAGTAAAAAAGAATAATCTCTTATAGCCTTTCTTCTTTATTCTTCTAATTAGCACAATTCCAATAACCTTAAAACGTGAGCCTAACTCATAGCTCATAAATAGAACATAAATAGTTTATATTATATGCGGAAAACAAAAACCAAAGGAGTAATGAGGTTCTGAAAATAAATTTCCTACAAATTAATAAGAACAAGAGACGACAAGTTAGGAATTTGGTGCTATGTTGAATTCACTCTACATCCATATGAATAAGGAACAGAAGTCCACAAACCTACACAGGAAAATTAGTTTGTGGAAGTTCCAGCGAGCTAGAAAACTCCATAGCAAAATTCAATTCGAGACTACAACAATCATTTATTGAAAATGATAATTCATATCCATTTGGTTAAAGAACCATTATCTCACACTATTCATATTCCCTAATAGAAAGCTTGAATTTTTCACCTAGTTATAACTTCTAACCATAATTTAATTTTCCAAACACTACCCATTACAAGCTACACCCTCATACCCATTGTAGAACCCACAATCCCATTGTTTTGATCCACATAAGCAAACTCTTGTCTAAAGTGTCTTTGTCCACAACAAGTTTAAACAACCTTTCTAGCTTTGTTTCAAGAACGCCATCAACATATATGCAAAACAAAAGGTGGCAACTCCACATTATCCAACAATTAGAATTACAAGATATAACAAGGTTGAAGCATAAACTTATCTC
This sequence comes from Erythroxylum fimbriatum, assembly GCA_026770325.2. NCBI lineage: Eukaryota > Viridiplantae > Streptophyta > Magnoliopsida > Malpighiales > Erythroxylaceae > Erythroxylum > Erythroxylum fimbriatum. The sequence continues at coordinate 10,346 of JANZLH020000407.1, forward strand.
AAATTTTCTACAACCAAGGCTGCAACAAACACTTTTTGTCACTATATGTTATGAATTGCAATAAACATATACTTAAACAAAGCATATAAAATGTCCACACATATCTCAATATGGTATAAATTCAGAAATAGGAAAAACTTCACAAAATTAAATAGTGTTTCTATACATAATGGAATCAAATCACAATTCAGGTTTACAAATTTTAAGTGACAGTGTAAAGAGCAATATACATGTAACATAACAATGCTCAGTTTCACTAGGAAACTCGATAATATGAATACTACCCCATTACATGGTGAAATATAAAAAAAAGAGTCATTTCATAATCAAAGAGCTTAATACTTGAACAGGACAATGCCTAATTTTACCAAAAAATTCATGGTTTAACAGACAGTAGGCTTTGCAAATGAAAATCTCAAGATACAGTAAACAATATTTGTTAGGAAACAATCAAGAAGGGAAGAAGAAAAGAAGCTAATGATTAGTTGACTTCCCTAATTCACTTATACGATGTGGATGATTTCCTATAATGCATGAATTGAAGTAGGAGCAAAACTATGCTAAAAGCATACACATAGATAAGGATGACTGAGCAAAATTGGCTCAAGGAGGGAAGACGAAAAGCAACTATCAGGTAATAACTTTACCTGATGCTCCTATACACTCTGGCCATTGACAACAAAGCATGATCTACATCATGATCAAGAACATAATAAAACATGAGTTGCCATTCATATGAATTACAAACCCAGACTATTAACATTATCTGAAGAGTTTATAACTATTTTTTTCCCTATCAAAAATTCTTAAGCCATAATTCAATTTCCCTATTCTGATTCAACCTAAATTAAATCCCTAATTCAGCAATTAAAGAACCCTAAGAAAAGAAATTCAGCCTAACTCGCTAATTTATCCTTCAAGCTTGAATTTTTCACCTAGTTCTAACTTCTAACCACAATTTAATTTTCCAAACACTACCCATTGCAATCTACACTATAATACCTATTATAAAACCCATAATCTCATTGTTTTGATCCACATCTCCCTGAACTAGCTAATGAAGAGAGGCATAGATTGGATCCGCTTGACCTTTTCTTGGGTGTGAAGAAGTTCTCGCTTGAGATTCTTCTATTCGTCTTTGATGTACTCTTCTTGGATGTCGATGAACTCGAGTTACCATTGGATAGACTTAAGGCGGCTACAAAGGTCCTCCTCATTGGTGGTGGACAAGTCGGTAAGGTCAGATTTTGTTGTCGAAATCAACAACAGTGGGAGAGTGGAGACTGATTGGGAGAGGACATGATGAGTGAAGAACAGAAAAAGAACTTATGTATGGAAACTAAATGAAAGAAAAACTTGTTTTGCTTACTCTGTAATTATGTTTTCATTAAAGTAAAACGATTTCGTTTTAATTAAGTAAAATGACATTGCACTATCCAATTCTTAGCTAAGTAAAATGACGTCATTTTTATTAAGTAAAATGACATTACACTATCCAATTGTTAACTAAGTAAAACAATGTCATTTGGTTGTTTGACGTTGTCAAGCCTTGAGCCCTAAGAACCAATCCTAAGGCTCAGTCAATGTTGGAACCCGATCTCGACGATTGGACCCCAACCGAAAAATAGAAAACGAATAGCGAAACAAAGTGCGGAAAGTCGCGAATCGGAATACAAATCGAATCAAATCGGATAACAAATGTCCGACATCCAGCAACGAAGATTGATCGAAAAACTATGCGAGACGCGTTGGAAACCCTAAGACTAATCCGAAAATCCTGATTGATTTTTTTTCTCTTTATACAAACCATTCCATATTTTTCTTTTTCATTTCTTTCATCTTTAATCAACCTTATG
>JANZLH020000407.1:65112-78586 GCA_026770325.2 Erythroxylum fimbriatum
GTGGACTTGGGCTGTACATAAAATGGGCTTGCGGTGGCTGTGGCTTGCGGTAGAGTGAAGAGAGGAGTAACCTAATATGTCAAACATTATAAGTTATTATGTAAGTTTTCAGTTGGTCTCAGGTGACATTCAAGAAGAGCCAAGATCATCTGTCTATTTTATCCTGTCCTTACCCTATCTTATGAATCTCAGCCATTTACTTGTGTCAAACATTATAAGTTATTATGTAAGTTTTGAGTGGTTGGTCTCAAGTGACATTCAAAAGCCAAGATCATCTGTCCATTTTATCATGTCCTTACTCTATCTCATAATCATAAATCTCAGCCATTTATTTATGTGAGTCTCATGTGAGTCCTGCATAAATGGATGATTAAGATTTATAGAACAAAATAAAGACATGATAAAATGAACAGGGAATCCCGTCCCGACATTCAAGTCCCGACATTCAAGACGAGGAAGCAAAAAGATGGAAAGATTTATAGACTATGTGCTAAGTGACATTAAGATCCTATTAAAGAGCTATTGTTAGGTGTATCTCAATGCTTTGTGATATTTATCAATGATTTTTCAAGAAAACTCCGGGTATACTTCATGAAGTATAAATCTAAGGTCTTTGTAAAGTTCAAACCGACTCGTCGACCTACGTCAAAATAATACGTTGATTTGCACTTGATCAAATGATAAAATGTTGCTTACGTTCTCCGTGATTTGAAAAATCTTAACCATAAACGTTTACAAGGCCAAAAGTTCATATATGAACATACTCTTCAAATTTTAAAGTTCGAAAATACTCCCAAAGCTAAAGATATGGCTGAACCTGAAACAGAGAGTCTCCAACCGAAACTCCACAACTCTCAGTCAGCGGAAACAAACACAGATTTTGCCCTCAGCATTTGGCCGCCGTCTCAGCGGACGCGGGAAGCCGTGATCCGCCGCCTCGTCGAGACTCTCTCTTCTCTGTCTGCCATCGCCCACCGCTACGGAAGCCTCCCGGTAAAGGACGCAACTTCCGCAGCGAAAACGATCGAGGAAGAGTCGTTCTCCGCCGCAGCTTCCGCTGCTGCCGTCTCGGACGAAGAGGACGAGATCCGTCGTGGGATCGAGATTCTTCAGGTTTATTCGAGAGAGATCAGCAAGCGGGCTCTTGAAATGATGAAGGCTAAGGCAATGGAGAGAAGAGATGGTGTGAGTTCCAGTGAGGGAACCTCTCTGTCTTGATTATATTTCGAATCTTTGTTTTGGGTTCTTCTTAGATTTCTTTGTTCTGGATTTGATTGGCGTTTTTGGTACTAGTCACGTTTGATTCGGACTCTTTTGGCGTGGCATGTGTTTCAGATGCTAGCATGAATAAGAACAAACAAGAAAATTCGTTTGATGTTCATGCGACATTGTTGTGGGTTCAGATGTTTGGTTCCGTAATGTGTAAGCATCGTCTCATTGTGGCTGGATCTAAATTAGCTGTTCAAATTCCCTAACCAGAGAAGAAGGAAGTGTTGAAGAGGGTTCAATTGATATGGAAATTTGAACATGTTTGCATATAAATGACTCGGAAAATGATGCATGAGACCGAGAGTTGGTTTTAAGGAATGTTAGTCTGAACAGGTAAAACATGTCCTTTTCCTTTGTTTTCCCAGTGGGTTTCTGTTTGGTTTATAGAACTGGAAATGGAGTTGCATTCATATGCAAATTCCAAATTCCCTGCAGTTCCAACTCTATCAATTTTAAGGTTGGTCAAGTTCATGTTATAATTCGAGTACTCTAAGCATGTTACGCAAATTCCAAACTTTTGAGTAATATAAGATTCATTTATAAATTCATTAATTCTACAAAAATTGGAGCAAGCAATATCAGTTTAGTTTATGGAATTGCATTCTATCCATTCATTCCATACTTATGGTGTTTCAAACATATGGCAAATTCATTCTTCAAAATTAAAATTCAGAATGACAGATTGTAATTGCTAATCAGAATTATAATCTTATGGAATTGAAACTTTCAAGGTCGAGTAGATTATAAGATTTGATTTTCATTGTTATAAACAAGAAGGTCCATTGAAATAAAAAGAAAATCATAGCAAAGGATAAGATTCAAAGGAAACATATATAATGTCTCTAGTTGTTGATGATCGTCAACTCTTTTAAGCATCCACCGAACCTATCCTTATCCAATCTGACTCATACATGACACGATAATCATAATATTATAATCTACAGTTCGCCTCTCTCTTTCGCTTGCCTACCATCTAACAGCTTTCGCTCCGATTTGGCTTGGAAGAAACAAAGACCTGAGAATAGTGGGCGACCAACATAGAACGTGAAGAGCATAGAACAACTTAACCCCAGATTGTTTCATAATTTTAATTAGGATATATAAGATTCCACCTAGTGATATGTGGTACAGTTATATACCTGATCATCTTCAAGGCATGGAGTCCAATCATTAGTTGCAGGATTGCCTCTGTAACCTGAAACCAGTATATTTGATCCACTGCCATGCCCTCCTGTCAACTGAAAACCATTTCCGTTTTCATTATCTTCTGCAACCATGCTTATAAACCCACTTCCTGTCTGTTCTACGACAAGAAAGTGATCAACAGAAGTCAGTCCGAGGACGCTGTAGAAACGAATCTTTGTGAAAAAAATAATTAAAAAAAGGAAAGGCAAAAGGGTTAATTAAGAATAAGATTGAACCGTGTGATGCTGCTTTTCAATGGAGTCAAGCTGCTTGTAGTACTGAGTCTCAACAAACTCATCTTGCACAATATTGGTTCCTTCTGATAAAACTACAACCTGCAGTATGAGAAGCGGCAAATTGTTTGAAAAAGAAAACAACAGTAATAAACAATATGAAGACAGATTTGGGTCCTTATTACAGAAGATTGAGATTGAAGAAACCGAAGTTTGTCAAGCTCAGGAATCGGGGTTTGATCGTCGATAGATAGAGAAGTGGTTGACAGCGTTTCTGCGTCCGATTCACTTCTGCTAGGCTTGGTGGGTCGTTTTGGGGCCATAGAATCGAAGTGAGCTTTAACTTGATTTGATATCTGGACTTGTTGATCTGCACCCAGAACCTCATCGCTCCGACTTGGCTTGGTCATCGTCAGTTGTCCCACCATTTAGGTTTATGTTATGTCTCTTTGCTCTCTCTTGTATTCTATTCTTACGAGTTGCTTACAGGTGACAGAAAACCGACGGTAGAAAGTCAAAAACCAGGGGCAGGAGCTAATACCTGAAGGCTAATGGTGGGCCTTAGATTGGGCTAGAGTACTTTATGGACTTGCTGCCGGCGCTCCAGGGTGCTGTAGCTTTCTTGCCTTTAGTTATTGGGTGTCGTAGTCGTAATTGCTTTACGAGCGGCTTTCTTGCCTTTGGTTGGTGGGTGTCGTACTCGTAATTGCTTTAAGAGCTTTCAATGGGATTGCAAGCCCTATCAAAGGTCACAAGATGCGCTTCTAACGGAATTGGTATATCGACATATTTATTGTTTTTTGTTTTTGTGGGAAAACCACCGAATTCATTAAACTAATAACAAATATTTCGATTGACTTATCATTTATGCATATTATTTTAATATTAGAGTCACTTATTTTAAGTCTACACTCATTGAGTATTACTTTATTCTTATAGAGAATATGTCGAAAACCTACTTTTCTAACTCATTTTGTAATTTGTTTCGAAGTTTTCCTTTTAATAAAAAAAAGGTCACTAGTTTAGTGGCTACATTTATACTATAAATTAAATTAAATTTAGTAACAATTTAAACTTAATCAAACCAGCTATTCGTATAGTTTAAATTGATTTATATTTTTAAATTTTATTAGTTTTATTAAAAATTTTAAATAATAGACATGTTACTTTTTGTGAACTTAAGATAATTTTTTAATAGTTAGAACATGTTAGTGTAATAACTAATATTTTTTTACAAAAAATCTCACATAATAATTTGTAGATGATGTGAAATATGTTCAAATGATTATGTCATAACTTCATATTTTTCTTTTAATAGTCATCTCATTTTCTTGTGGGACATATAATTAATTATTCCCTCTCCGATATGTAAGAAAGGTCTTGTTATATATTAATGTTAAGAGACATCCAAATCCAAAAATAAATTACATATTAATGATAGAGACTTCAAAATCAAAAATAAAATTACTATAGGTAAAGAAAGAAGGGTCCCTTCATAATTCATATCTTTAAAATTTGAAGAGAATCAATTTAAGTGTAAATATATTGAAATATATAAATGTCAACTAAATTGAATCTATACAGAGATCTTCTCCATCTTGCCCCTCTCTTTTGTGTTGAGCCCGTTCCGTTGCCAGAATCTGCTTAACATTTATCATTTTGTTATGTTCTTTTGTTCAAGTCTGGATCTTCTATTCAGTATTATTTTTTCCTATTCTATCTATTAAATTTTAATCATTTATTTATATAGGACCTACATAAATAGACACGAAACTTATATAAATAAATAGTGGAAATTTAATTAATAAAATAAGACAGAATAATATTAGATAGAAGATTGTAACTCTTGTCGTTCACAATAGCTTTCCTTCAATAGAACAAGAAGAAAATTTAGTAATGACTAACAACGAACAATTACCACCCATATTCTAATACTTAGACAAATTTTGACCATATAGACACAATTAATAAAGTGGTCCGCACAGACCAAACTCTTCAATCTGACTTAGCTCTGTCAGTAGAGTCTAGATCTTCTGTCTAATATTATGGTGTCTTATTGTATCCAATAAATCTCAGCCATTTATTTATGTGGGTTTCGCATGAGGCTCTCATGAGTCCCGCAAAATAAATAGTTGAGATTTTATGAGACAGAATAAGGCAGAGTAAAACTGGACAGAGGATCTGATTTCCCGACGGTGGGCTCGTTCTAAGTATTACACATAGGTAGGGTTTATGTGTGCAAATATTACGTAGAAACTCATTGCCAAGTTTAAGGAGTCCAGATTCTTTGTCCAATATTATAGTGTCTTATTGTGTCCATTAAATTTAAGCTATTTATTTATGTGAGGTTTGCATAGGACACGCGTAAATCTCGTAAAATAAATAATTGAGATTTGATGAGACAGAATAACACAGAATCTGATTTAGAGTTGAAGTACCTTTTCTTTTGTACTCCTGATCCTGGTAAAATTATGATCTGCAGGTCAACTCAAGTCTTCCATTTCCATTATTACCTTCACATGTACAGGTACTTGTATGTACCAATTATTGCTGCTGATAAGATATCCTACCACTGAAACTAGAGCCATACTCATAGATCCAACCAAGTCCCATGGAGAAGTTCAATTTCTGTAGCATGTTCTACTCTTTCTGTCTCCTCCATTTCTTTCCTCTTCTGCTTCTTTCTTCAGCTTCAAGTCCTACAAACAAGTACTTCATCAACTGTGGGTCTGACTCGAGTTTTAATCTTGATGGCCGGAATTTTGTGGGTGACTTGAATTCTGATGGCGGCTTCTCGGTGGGAGGAAGTAGCCAAGCTATTGAAAATAAGAACCCATCAGCAGACACCGCCCTTCCTTTATATCAAACAGCTAGAATTTTCAGAAGTCAAGCTCCTTACGAGTTCAGTATCAGTACTAATGGCTCATACCTTGTTCGCTTCCATTTCTTTGCATTCAGTTCTGGTGGGACTAATCTTTCTGATGCTTTGTTCAACATTTCAACTTCGAATTCTTCTTTGTTGTCAAATTTTAGTGTTAGGAACAGCAGTGGTTTGCCGGTGATTAAGGATTTCTGTTTCAGTATTGGAGCGGGAACGTTACGAATCTATTTCACTCCGGCTGACAAATCATCTTTCGCTTTCATAAACGCCATTGAATTATTTATCATGGAAGGCTTTCCCTGGTATCTTATCGACGCCGACCCCCATATCAGTACCACTGGCTGGCAATCCAATGCTTTACGGACCCTTTACAGGGTAAACGTTGGAGGTTCGGAAATTAGTGACAGGTTCTGGAGGAATTGGGTTCCGGATGACCGTTATCTGATATTGAGAGGTTCTGCAAAAAACTATTCCGATGATAATTTTATCTTTGTGGAAGGTCCTGGCTTGGGAGATTACGACTACGAAGCAGTTGCTCCTGACCGTGTGTACAAGACCTGCAAAGAAGTAAATAGAGGAACTAATAAATCGCGTTCTTCAAACACAACATGGCGGTTCAGTACAAGAAAGAGCGCTAGGCATCTTTTCCGGCTGCACTTCTGCAATATTATCCCTCAGTCACCTCATGAGGTAGATACGTCTCTGTATATTGGTACCAAATTCAAAAAGGTAGTCTCCATTATCGACTTCGGTGTTAAATTTTTTAATGATTATGTGGTCGATTCTGATGACTCTGGGTATACAGACATTAGTATCAGTCCTGACGGTGATTCTGAAATTGCTTTCCTTAATGGGCTAGAGATTATGGAGTTTGTGATGAATACTAGAGTCATCGAACCGACACATGAACACCATTCAAGAAGATTATTTCTCATAATTGGTTTAGTTATTGGTGGTTTAGCTTTGATCTCCTTTTTGGTTCTGCTCTTAGTTTTGAGACGGAAAAGAGGGAAAAAACCTACCAAACCTTTGTTTGGTTATGAAGAACGACCTTATCTGAGGGGGAAGTCTCGCAGTTGGATAACTGAGAAAACTAAAAACGTGCCTCTTGTTGCTAATTTGAATCTCAAACTCAAGATGTCTTTTGCGGATATATTGGCTGCGACGCATAACTTTGATGTGAAGTTATTGATAGGAGAGGGTGGGTTTGGTAAAGTTTATCAAGGAATTCTTGCGAGTGGAATGAAAGTAGCAGTGAAACGAAGTGACTCCAGTCATGGCCAAGGACTTCCAGAGTTCCAAACTGAGGTTATGGTCCTGTCGAAAATTCGGCACCGCCATCTTGTTTCCTTGATTGGTTATTGTGATGAAGGATCTGAGATGATACTAGTTTATGAATTCATGGAAAAGGGAACTTTGAGAGACCATTTGTACAACTGGAAAGAGAACTCAGATAGCTCCGGGCAATCTAAGTTGAATTGGAAGTCGAGACTTGAAATTTGCATCGGTGCAGCCAAAGGTCTTCACTACCTGCATACTGGTTCTGATGGTGGAATCATTCACCGTGATGTTAAGTCAACAAACATCCTGCTTGATGAACATTATGTGGCCAAAGTTGCTGATTTTGGCCTTTCACAATCAGGTCCTCCTGATCCAGATCATTTTAGTACAGACTTAAAAGGTAGTTTTGGCTATCTTGATCCTGAGTACTTCAGAACGTTTCAGTTAACCAATAAATCCGATGGATACGCCTATGGTGTGGTGCTTTGTGAAGTTCTTTGTGCTCGACCACCTATTATAAGCTCAAATCGAAGGGAGGAAATAAACTTATCTGAATGGTTTTTATCTTGGCAAAAGAAGGGCCAACTTGAGCAGATTATTGATCCTTTCTTGGTTGGTCAGATAAATCCCAATTCATTGAGAAAGTTTGGAGAAACAGCTGAGAAGTGTTTGAACCCAGAAGGTGATCGGAGGCCTACTATGCTCGACGTGTGCTGGGACTTGGAATATGCATTACAACTACAACAAACTAAAATAACCAGAGAGCCATTCGATGACAGCAGAACACTCGTTTCTTCAGATTTCACAATGTCGCAAGTGCAGCATCTGAATTCCTACAGCTTCCCGGCGGAAGATTCTTCCTCCATTGTGCGCAATGTCGATGATTCAGATGCAATGACTGGTGCTGTCTGAATGCTCTCGCCAACTAGAAGTTTTTTAAAGTTCCAATTTTGATCTGTATGATAATAAATATGATGAGTTTTATTATTCCTCTACATATCTAGATGTGGGATTTCAGTACCCCTATATGAACAAGTAACCCCTATAAAAGTTCCTATTTAAGAGTCATGAAGAACATAGCTAGAAGATAGAAATTTAAAGGACTAAAAGTTGAAGTTCGGTAACTCATCACAAATCCTTCCAAGCAAAGCATTAAAGCTTGATTGAGATATGAATTTGTAAAATATGTGGAAGGTGTCTTCACATTTACTACTACAGGGACGAGATATTTTTGTACACCTTTTTTGTGGTTACTCTGGAGACATGAGTCTATCTGAAAAGAGATGCTAAGCTTATCTTCTACGAACAAATAACTCAGCTATCGTCCCTGCCATTACGTGATAGATTATCATAAGATGATGAAGATTGCATAAGATAATAGTGAAAAGTTTATCTCAACTAACAAGTGTCGATAGAAATTTAGTGCTTTGACATTAATGATTACTTTTCCCTATCACTGCACTTGTAATTTTATTAAAGAATCTTTACCACTGTTTCTAAAAGGCATATGCTCCCTTCCTTTTTGTTAAAGTTGAAAGGAGGAGATTAGGCAAATGGAAAGATGAATGGTGTGATATCTGGGACCATATGTCGCCAAAAATCTCTTTTCATATTTCTTTTCCTTCCCTCGTAGTCATCTCTTTAACTTTACTTTTTCTGTCAGATTGCCAGCCTGAGACTGTACACCAAAGTCTTGGTCTTTCTTTCACATTCTTTAGAATGCATGATTGTTCGTCGGCACCTTTACCACATCCTTGAAGCCCTCGCCTAAACTCCACACAAAAGAAAAAAAGTTAAACACATTCCGCCTATACTTCAATGGGAAAACTTCAGTATCACATGATTCATGTCACTTTCCTCTTGATCCTATCCATTCAATTCTCTTCCTTTCTCTCTCTATCATCAGCCTATACTCCTCTTGTCCAGTACTTCATTAACTGTGGATCAGAGACTACCATCAACTATGGAGGGCGACCCTTTGTTGGTGATCACTCTTTCTTTCGAGGACCGGACAAGACTGTTGAAGACAGCAGCGAACCAACACAAACATCCATCTATCAAACTGCGAGAGTTTTCTACAGAGACCCCTCTTCTTATCATTTCACTATCAGAAAGAACGGCACGTATGTGGTGCGCCTCCATTTTTGTGCTTTCCCCTCGCCTGCTAATCTGGAGAATGCTCTCTTTGACGTCTGGGCTAGTGGCTTTACACTGTTATCAAATTTTAAAGCACCACAAGGCAGCAAGTTAGTGGAAGAATTCTTACTGTCCATCAATACTGGGACATTCAACGTCTACTTTATACCATCTCGTGAGTCACCTATGGCTTTTGTGAATGCCATAGAAGTCATTCTTGCACCAGATGCCTTCTTATCTGACGATGCACCTTTTGTCAATTCGACAGGAAGTAATGGTAATTATAGTGCGTTGCTCTCTCGGCCTTTATACAAGGTTCACAGGCTCAATGTCGGAGGTTCCGAAGTCACTATAGAGAATGACATATTACAGAGAGATTGGCTGACGGACGATGAATTCCTACTTAATCCTGAAAACGCAAATAACACAACGTATTCTGGCTATATATATAAAGGCAAGTTTCCTTCAGATTTTGCCCCACGATCTGTGTACAGTACTGCTAAAGAATTAGATACAAATCGGACCAAGCAGTCAAATCTTTCAAACATAACTTGGGGTTTCCCGGTAAGCAAGAATGCAAAGCACTTTGTGCGAGTTCACTTCTGTGACATTGTTAGTGATGCGCCAGCAGCAGCTGTCAAGTTCAATTTTCATATTTATAGAAACTTCAGTCAGAAGATTGATTCCTCTATCGCAGATACCAACAATTTGCAGACTCCTTTTTATCTAGATTATGTAGTTGAATCTGATAATTCTGGGTTTCTGAATGTAACTATAGATCCACGAAGCGAATCAGAGATTCAAAATGCATACTTAAACGGTTTGGAGATCATGGAGGTGATACCTCCTGAAAGAAAGCCAAAGAAGAATAGATTGTCTGTTATTCTAGGTTTACTCGCTGGTGGGCTATTCGTTGTGATATGGGTTTTAGCAGTGTTGGCCTTCATATATAAGAGAGGAAAGCAAGATCAATCTTCAGGCAGGCCATTTTCATTATCTTTTCTTGGGGACAGTTTCCAGAATTTGCAAGCTGGAATAACTGGAAAAGTGCCACTTTCCCCTGAACTGAACCTTGCACTTAAGTTACCATATTGGGAAATAAGGCGTGCAACAAAGAAGTTCTCTTCCAAATTGTTCATTGGTAAAGGTGGATTTGGAAAAGTTTATCGAGCTACTCTCCGTGGCAGAGAAGTGGCTATCAAGAGACTTGAGCCAGGACATGGACAGGGCCCGGAAGAATTCCATAACGAGATCATGCTCCTATCCAAAATTCGCCACCGCCATCTTGTTTCCCTGATCGGCTATTGTGATGATAGGTCTGAGATGATATTGGTATACGAGTATATGGAAAAGGGGACTCTCAGAGATCATCTTTATGATTTGCAGGGAGATTCTACGACATATACGAGGCGGTCTGAGTTGAGTTGGCAGCAAAGACTAAGAATTTGCATTGACTCTGCAAGGGGACTACATTATCTTCACACCGACCTGGAAAGGAAAATTATTCATCGTGATGTGAAGTCCACAAACATCTTGCTTACTGAAAATTACCTAGCAAAAGTTGCCGATTTCGGCATTTCAAAATCAGGTGCTGTTGATCATGACCAGGACATTAACAACACTATCAAAGGGAGCATTGGTTACATTGACCCTGAATATCTTATGACTCTGCAGTTGACAGAGAAGTCTGATGTTTACTCATTCGGAGTGGTACTTCTCGAGGTTATTTGTGCTAGACCGGTTAATATCAAATCTAACATAGATGAGGAGATGAACTTAGCTGAATGGGGGATGCATTGGCAGAGAAAGGGCGAGCTTGAGAATATCATTGATCCCTTTTTGGCAGGCAAAATAAACACACATTCCCTGAGAAAATTTGGCGAAACAGCAGAAAAATGTTTGAGGCCACGAGGGGTTGACAGGCCTAATATGCGAGATGTGCTGTGGGACTTGATATTAGCATTGGAGTATCAAATGTATGAAGAAGTTTGTGAAGACAGCATAATAAACCTTTCTCAAGAATATGTATTGCTTGCTGCTGGTCATTTTCCATCCCAATCCCAAAACTCTCAAGTTGGAGAAGATGATTACGACGGAGGTTCGTTCATAATGCCTAGTGGAGTGTTCTCACAAGTCAGCAATGAACATGGAAGATAACTTTAACAGGTTAGTCTATTTTCTGTTGCATAAACTATAAAGGCGTTGTTTGCAATCAGCAAATTGCATTAGTTGTGTTATTAAAGATGTTTAGTAAAATTAGCTGATTAGGATTAACTTTTTATGTTTAAAGAATTAAAAAAAATATCTTATATATGATGTAACTTCATTCGGTATATAATTTTAATTTCAAAGTTTATTTAACAAATGAATTCACACAAGATGCCCTATCTGCCTCATGTCATAATTGCTATATTTACATGGTCTAAGCACGCGCATATTGAAACTCTAATCTTTGAGATCTTAGTTCGTACATCAAGTGCACCACATTGCAGGGTTGACTATGAGTCTATGAACATGATGTCCACAGTCCACATTTTGACTTCTCAGGTCTTCTTCTATTTGTGGTTACACAGAAGCAAAAGGCCAACTCTTCTCTTGCTAACCAACTTTTACACACTGTCAGCTGCAAAAAATCCTTACTGCTACTACGCTGTGTTCGCATTAATCGCCACAAACAAACTAATCCCTTCACCTTTTTCATGGAAAATATACAGAGAAGCTCTGTACTTTATCTTCATCTTCTTCTCCTCCACTTCTTGTCAGCTCAACTTCCATCTTCAGCTCACACTCTACCGGTAAAGTATTTCATCAACTGTGGCTCAAGCTCAAACTATAACACCACCTCTCGGACGTTCAACGGGGACATGAACCCGGGCTCCTTTGCGTTTACAAAGAAGAGCAGCACAGTTGAAAATGTCAGCAAATCCATAGCTACATAGATTCTCTATCAAATCATCATAATTATATTCTATATTCCTTATAAATCATATTACAATTGTCACCAGTAAACCAAACACCCCCCTAAAGTTTTTTCTTTAGTTAAAACTGTATTTTGAAGCTCAACATTTATAATAAAATATAGAATAGGCCTTAACGTTACGAAGTAATTAAATTAAACCTTAACATTTTTATTAAGTGGATGGAAAATTTATTAGCTTAATTCCCTATCAGTTAAACATCACGTTAATGTTGACGTGATATTTTTTTATTTTTAAATAAAAATGGCCTCGCTGTTACATAATAAGTGGGACTCATTGTCTACAATGTATAAACGTGAAGGCCTACCTTCTATTTGAAAAATATAAAAATAATATCATGTCAGCATTGACATGATATTTAACAGCAGAAAGTTAACCTCGTCAAACCATCTTTTGCATTACTAGAGATCTATCTTAATGCCTCTTCCTCCTTAATCAAATCATGTAACAAACCATAATTACACCAGTTAACGTAAAGCAGAGAGGTTGTCCTACTATTCCCCTATAATACATTTCGACATAGCCCTAATAATATATCTTATCTTAAGAGCTTGTGTCATAAAATAAGGGTAAGATGTCTTCCTTTCTATTTCCTATAGGCTTTTCTGTAAAATCTCATTACTTGTGGGAAGGTTAAAATGGTAAATATGAGTGTTAATGAGAGCTTGAAATTGCATCTTTCCATGCTCATGCATATTATGTTATACATATATATGTGAATAGTAAAAGTTTTGCACATGAAAATAATTGTACATGTATGCATAAATGATTACAGGTATAATTGAATTGAATTGGGATTTTTGGAAATTTAGTGAATTTTGAATTTATCTATATTGGAAATATTATTGATTAATGGAAATATTGTAATTGTGAATTTCGGTGAATTGAGGAATAAATTTTGGATGAAATTTATAGAAAATAGTGGAAAGAAATCAAAAGAAGATTTGGAGATAGTTGGATTGTAAATATAGAATTAATGAAGTTTAGTTTAAAAGAAACTTGGTTAGAGCTTAAACCATAGGAAAGTGACAAGTGTCAAGTTGCTGGTTGTACTTTGCTAGAAGTAGGTTACTGTTCTCTGAGAGTTGAAATGTTAAGTTTTGTCCAGATAACTTCTTCATAATCACCTTTTTCGCATTTCCTCCCAATACACAAAGTTTTTCATCAAACACCTTCTAAGAGATTTCTGTGTTTTTCCATTTTCTAAAACCTATCCCACCTTGTAAATTGTTTCTTCTACCTTAAGAAAAACCAGAAGATGGTTAATGTTCATAATGGATTATGTATTTTGTATGGAGTTACGGCTTAAAGATAGTTGAAGCTTTTGGAGTCTTCATCAAGTAAGTAGTGAATAAAATTGTTAGAGTTGCAAATTTTTGAAATAAAGTTGATGAATTTATTGTCAGTGCATGATCATGGCATTTACGTATATTTATATTCTTGAACCCTAGGTTAAGGGGATGAGTTTTGATGGATTGTTAGTGATCAGATGCGTGGAAATGGTTTTTGGA
>JANZLH020000407.1:113201-127796 GCA_026770325.2 Erythroxylum fimbriatum
TAAGGGTATATCTATAATTTCATTAGCTTTCTTAATAAGCGTGCGTTTTTCTAAAACGACACTTATTATGAATCGGAAGGAGTATGTTATATATCATTGTATGGTTTCTTCGGACTCTCCGCCAATGAATGGTACTAACGAACTACCTTACAATAAACGCCCTAATTTGGGAACATAAAAATTTGGGAGTGAAGAGAAGCAAGGTAATGAAAAGGGATAGATTGGAGAAATAACTTAACAAAAAAGAAAGATACACGAAAGACAAATTAGGTATACTGAAATAGTCTTCTAATGCTATCTAATAAAAATTAATAATAATTTGTTAAATAATATTATAAATAGAAATATATGACAAGACAAAGAAAAAGAAAGAAAGAAAAAGTAACAGACGTAACTAGAAAAGACAAATTCCATAAGTAGAAGTAAGATGGAATAATAATATTTTGATATTTAACAAAAAATATTTACAAATTAATTGTTGTTTTTCGCAAGTTAAAGGATGGACCTTCTTTAGAATCCTCCTCTTTGAAATCTATCATTTTATTATTCTTGTATATATTTTTTGTTTTTGAAATATACAAAAATTATTAAAAAACTGTTACAAATATCTTTTCTTTAAGAATTTTTTAAAAAATATCTTGGCAGTTGAAACAATTACTAACATTTAGATGGATGCATATCCTATTATATTTATCAATCTTCTCTTACTTATATATAATAAGATTAATTGATCAAAATTCTACAACTCTCATATTTTTCCAATAACACGTAAGATTAATATATGACAAAAAAATATTGTCATATATATATATATATGATACAAATATATGATATTTTGATTAATTGTTGAGTAGATTTATAATTATCCCATGAAATTGCATCGTACTTAATACTTTAATAATACTCTAAAATAGCAAACCTTAAATTTAATTATTAAGAATTAGGCAAGTTTTATAAAGATATATTATAAGGCCCATTCAACCTTCCCCGTTTGGTTGGCACGGAATGTTGACTGGGAAAGTAATCTTTTTCCTAAATTTTAAATTATTACGTTTGGTTCGTATTTTTGGGTTGTTAGGAAAGTAAAAACTTTCCTAATTTAGGGAAAATAGTAACACTTTCCAAGCATTCTAAATACCAACACCCCCCTTGGTATTTAGATTACTTTCCTCGGGAATTTAATCTAAAAATTATCCTGTCCAATTTAACCCTTCTTCTTCCAACTCTTAAACAACTCTTTTATTAAAAGACTACCTCTTCTTCTAATATTCTTCTTCCACAACAACTCTGTTTTTAAAATCACAACCAGATATTTTCTTCTTCTTATTACGACTTTTGCTCGATTCTTCCCCTCTTCAAATATTCATCTTATTCTTTTGAAAACCACGACCACCTCTTCAAATCACACAATCGCCGACTGCATAATAGAGGAATCAGCAGAGACGAAGTCCAAATTTTGAGATTTTAACGATCATGCTTCTTAGGAAATACATATGAATCCGACAAAATATAATTCTCAAGGCAATCCATATTCAAAATCAATTAAATTTCTTGGCAGACATTGTCAGTTGTGCCGATTTCTGATAAATAGAAAATGTAAAAGCATAATTTGAAAAACTGCAATCATCCCAGTTTAGATCAGAGAAAAATAACTAATCTTCCCTCAAACAACTAATCTTCTCTCCTTTCTACTTCTAATGCAATCTCATTACGGCGTTGAAATGGAAGCATAAATGGGGGATTATACTGCAGTGCAATCAAGAATCAGAGGCTGACGCAGCATTTGGAGTAAATGACATTCAGATTGAACATATCTTCAGCACTGAAAGGGCATGACCTGGTCGATAGCACATGGAATTAAGCAGCGGAGGTGATCTTTGCCAGAGAACAGGTGAGGGAATGATCTATAACAAATGATGGAATTGCCTGCAAAAACAGGAATGGAGCATTTTATATATTTATGGGTCAACCTGACAACGTGGAAACCCGAACCCCAAATCCATCTAAGCCATCATTCACGCGGGTTTCTCCATCTTCGCAGAACACAACTCCAACATCGCGATTTTCTTCCTCGTCTTCCACAAATCTGTTAGGAACTGGTCGAACTTGGGACATGGAGAGACAGGCAAGGAGAGACAAGGGATTATGTTTCAGATGCAAAGAGAAACTCATACCAGGACATCGCTGCAAGCCATCGAACCTCGCCTTGATGGATCTGACCGACGACGGCGCCTTGAAGAAGGAGAGGAGTTGAGCAGAGACGACGCTGAACTAGAATCTGAGGAATTGGCTGAGATTTCGTTCCATGCCATCTTGGGAAAGTCAATTGGGGGAACGATGAAGCTCAAGGGGAATTACAGTGAAATTATTATGAGATTTTTAATTTGATTTTTGTTTTATATGCAGAAAGGATATAATTGGAAAAATATGTTAAAATTAAATTACATTCTATAAAATACAGTTACATACCAAACATCATAATAAAAATCCACCCAACTTTTCTATTAAATTCTTACAAATATCCAAACATATAAATATCTTTACTTTCCCATGAATTTATTTTCCAAAGAATCAGATTCCAAATTAACTTTACTTTCCCGCCAACCAAACGGGGCCTAGAAGTAATCCTAATTATGGTTTATTTTACTTAAGAACAATACAATTCAATATTAGAAAGGTTCTAATATAACATTGGTTGCTAATTAAGTCATAATACATTTTTCATTTAGTGAAAATGATTGATTGGATCAATAAATTCTATAGCGAACTTAATATAGTTCCTTACAATATTCAAGACAGCAATGTACTGTGGAATATTATAGCCATTGGACATGTAAAAAGAGCTAAGGTCTCATCAAATATCCAAGGATGTAGTCAGGCAAAATTTTGTTAATTATGGTGATAATTAAGGTGAAAGTTGTAAGATTTAACTAAGTGCTCACTATAAATAATCTTGTAAAATTCTCTCGTTAAGCCACTGTCCTAGTACTAATATAATCATCATATGATGATATAGTATCAGATACTAAACGACTGGCTTAGTGCAAGTGAGAGATTGTTAGTTTATGCCTTACAGCCAATCGATTGATTGTAGTTTAGTGACAAAATAATTTAAAGGCATTATTTATCTTGTACATGTTTTGATGTATATGATAAAGTTCATAAGATAATTATACATTATAAATGAAATTATGGCAATATTATAATTATGAGATTCATTTTGCATTTATGTATTATCCCGAAATTGTTCCTAGTCATTATTCTTTTAAGACTAGATAATAATAAAATATAAAAAAGACATTTCACATGTTATGTTTTTCCTTATGAATGAAGTAGTCGATCTCATAGACTAAAGTATGGAGATACTTAAACAAACATGTAGGTGCTTGTTAGAGAACAAGTTCACTGAACTGACCCGATATAAGAAATCCATTTAAAACATTACTTGTATGTCTATGGAAATTCTAATTGTGATGATTGTATAAGTGATTATTTGACGTGAGGTTTCTAATGTTATCTTGTATAGGGATTGCTATATTTCTATGATCTATTCTAATCATAGATAGCTCATTCGGTAGTCGTTGGATGTAACATGAATTATATAGAGGTAGTTAAGTGATCAAGATAAGATTCATCACCGTTAAGTAATTAAGAAAAATGTTCTACTAATCTCAATTAATATTGACTCGGAAAATCTTTAGTCAAGGTATAATGATATTCTATAAATAGTTTACAAATGTCATTAGTTGAATCATAACTAATAATAGAGAACTACTATGATTGGACTCAAAAAGAGTAGACATTAATTTCATATTATATGTCTAATCAGAATATTGTATGATGAAAGAATTGAATTATACGGAAAAATCATGTATAGAAAGGTTAATCAAAACCACTATGACAATCCTAAATATTTGAGTAGTCATGATGTGTTGCTAGATGTTAATCTTGATCTATGATTATAAATTGTTTAATTAGAGAATTTTAATTATAAATTTATAATCATTGCTAACATATTTGAGAATTTAATAGATCTCACATAAAGAATGAATTGAAGAAAGCAAAGATATTTTAATAAAGTTGAACTTGATTGTAAAGCCCGATTATAATTAAATATAAGATATTTAATAAAAAAGAATTAATATGAGATATTGGATCTTATTGGGCACAATTATTATTTAATTAGAATTATTTTTAATTCTAATTAAATTTTAGTTAAAATTATAATTTAATTTCAATTAAATTACTAAAATGTTTAAATTTTATTATAAATAAATTTAAGCTCTAATTGAGTTAACACTTCTTGCTTAATCCTCTCTGTGAGAGTTACATAGTTCTCTCAACCTGTTCCGTGGATATTGTTAGAGACCACACTTGTGTGGTTATGATGGTTGAGATTGGTCAGTTTCGGAAACGGTTTAAGGGATGCAACAAGAAAAGAATCAACCTTCGGAATAAGGTTTGAATTAAGATTCATGCTATATTATGATTTATATGTTATTTATTTATAAAATTAAAGTGATCTTGATTTTCCAAACACTTGTGATGCTACAATGGTTCAGATTGACCAGTTTCGGAAACAGTTTAAGGGATGCGACAAGAAAAAGATGAAGTTTCGGAATAAGGTTTGAATTAAGATTCATGCTTTATTATGCTTTAAATGTTATTTATTTTATAAAATTAAAGTGATATTGATTTTTTGAAAATCAAAATACGAAAATTTTTTGTAATTATTCCGCTACGGTCGGGATTTGATTTCGTCTCGATTTCCCAATACTTATTAATTTTAAAAGTCTGATTTTGTGTTTAAGATATTTTTATTTTAATAATTTAAATCAAGATAAGCATTATTTTTACTATACTAATTTAAAAGATGATAGATAGAAGCATAAAATTCGTTAAATATGTAATTTATAAATTATTAGGTGTATGAAATAACTTATTTAATATATTTATAAATTCTATCATAATAATGCGAAAATATTATAATTTATATATTCTTTACTAATCGAAATATTTATTAAAAGCCTATCATTTTAGAATATGGTACGATAGATTTGTTATTGTTTTAAAATATTTAAATGATTCATAGTTTTTAGGAGTAAATTATGTTCCTTAATTTATTATATTAAACAGGGATCGATGCAAATTCAAATGCCATTAAATTAAATTAAATGGTGCATACTTGTTTTTTTTCAAAAACTGGATAGCATAAAGTGTGTGTTGGTTGTGCAGAAGACCACATTCCCACTTGATTTCATTTCAAAACTCGACAAACTCTCCCGACACGCCGGAGAATAATATCTTTGCTCTTATCTCTGGCATACTCTCTCTGAATCAGTGTCGGTTAGAAGGAATGGGAAGTTCATCGAAGGAAGATTCTGGAAGCGACGCAGAAACCTCCAGCGGCGACGCTGCCCCTTCCGTCACCGGCCTCTTCACTGAGGGCGAACGCGTCCTCGCTTATCACGGTCCCCGCATCTACGAAGCCAAGGCACGTATATATTATATATTTACTCATATTTACGTATGTATGTCTTACTTCCTCTCTCAGTCACACCAGCCATCTAAGTAGCCAATGTCTGTCGCGCTCCAAACGCATATAAACTATTTTATGTGGATTGTGCCTTTCTCTTTTTTGTGATATTTTGGATTTTCGATTAATTTGCGTTTCAAAGTTCAATTGCTTTGGAATCTGCGATGTTTATCGGAACGGTTACTGTAGATTGAGGTCTGTTGCAAGATAGTGAGTATTAGATTGTCGTGTTTGACATTTTTGTATTTTTACTGGTTAAATTCATTTTCTAACTTCAATAGCTTTGAGATCTGTGATATTAAACTGAAATGTTAATTTAAATTGAGTTATGTTGCAGGCGAGCTCAAGGTTGTGGTCAACGAGTATTATGATTATTATGTTCGATATTCTGGGTTTTTCACTGTTTAATTTGACTTTCAAACTTCAATTGCTTTGAAATATATGACATGGATGGGAATGGTTGCTGTAGATTGGGTTCAGTTGCAGGCAAGTTCAAGGTTGTGGGTATTGATTGTTGAGAATAATCGTGTTTGTTATTTTGGCTTTTATGTGTTTAATTTGAGTTTCAAGGTTCAATTGCTTGGAATCTGTGATAATTTAAGTTTCAAGGTTCAATTGCTTGAAATCTATGATATTGGTCAGAACTTCATCCGTAGATTGAAATATGTAGCAGCCAAGTTAAGTTGTAGATAGCGATTGTTGAAGGTTAGTTGTGAAGACTTTGCAGTGAATTTCAGTGTTACAATTTACTTCTTCGGTAATTGAGTGTCTGTGACTCAGTCTAGCTTGGATTTTTGCAGCATTGCATGTTAAGTTTCCTTGTGCGCTTGTACATTTCAGGTTCAAAAAGTTGAATGCCGGAAGAAGGAATGGAGATATTTTGTTCACTATCTTGTGAGCTCTTTCTCTAGATTTTAGTCTGATCTTTGTATGATTTTAAACTATCTTATTGAGTTTCTATTTTGAATTGCCACTGATCTAGTAATAACCTATTGATTTATCAATTAATGTTATTCTTATCCTGTCAACTGATGTGCAATTTCCTGTTTTGCAGGGTTGGAATAAAAAGTAAGTACCTGTATATTCTATGCACTTAAGTTTTTCTTTTCAGATGAATATCTTTTACTCTGTTCACTTCTATATGATCCTTCCTAGAGTCATCACTTTATGAAGCACAGAATGCAGGATTTGGAATTTGATTTTCTATAATGCGTCCAAGTAATTAGAAGCTCAACCTTTAGTACTTTTCAATACAGGCTGCACTATGTAAAATTAGATATTTTGTTGTGGAACAATACAATAGGTGTCTTACTGCTACTATCTATCTGGAAAGTTAGAAGAACATTAAAAGTTTGAGACGCAAGCACGCTCACCACCAATGCTTTTAGAACAACTGTTACTAGAATTACATAGAGTACTGCCTTTTGTGATATAGGCCTTTAAGGTGGTTGTGCTTTTTGCATGTCCAAACCACAGCAAAGATGAGTCCTTTTTGTGTGTTATTCTTAAGGTTGACCAAAGGGTATTTTAGCGTGACTAATTTCTAGTTTCAATATTTTGACGGCTTTAGTTTTGTAATGTCAGTTGATCTTTGGGACTTTTACTGGACATATCAAATTACATTAAGTCTAAAGTTGAAAAGCATTAAAGAAAACTTGTAAATCTAAAAGTTGAAGTTTGGTGGTAGAAGAATTAAATTGGCAGTTTAAGTGACCAAGATTATAACAAGAATACGGAAACTGCTGAGGTGATAAAAATTCAGTCCATACTACCGAAATAGTTAGTCACTAGTCGAAAAAATACTTGTGAATTTTTTTTACTATTCTTTGTTTTACAAGTAAATATAGCTATAGTTATATACTTGGCTTCCTTGATATCCCTATTTGGATAGCTAAACCTTTAAACTTAATCTGAAGATTTTATATCTGGACCTTTGAGAAGAAGTTGGGGAATGAAAGTATGAAACTACTACTAAAGATAAACCCTTTCAACTTTAATAGGATTTTCAGCAAGTTTGCTAGCTGTCAATGAGATTTGTTGGGATCTCTTTATGAATTTGCTATTTTTTGTTTGGTGGAAGTGCTCCACTTCTTGTTGCTTTTAGGAATTAACTGCCAATCAAAGAGCAGTCTGAAGGTTTCCTAGAAATTTTGTGTTTCATACTGGGAACATTCTTTCATTAATAAGTATGCCCTTGTTTAAAAAAGGAATACAGAAATCATTACTATGGCTTGGACATATTGCCAACAGTTGGGACGAATGGGTAGCCACAGACAGGCTATTGAAACATACTGATGAGAACGTGAAGAAACAGCAGGCCCTTGTGAATAATCTAGGTGTAGACAAGACATCAAAGTTTGGACGTGCTGCTCAAACTAAGCCAAAGATTTCTACTGGTAAGTTACTTTATATCTGTGTGTATATGATATTTGAATTAATATAACTGCCTACTTAAGGCTTGGACGTTAAAATTCAAGTTCTTATGCTAGTTTTGTTCATCTCATATTTGGGTATCTTCATGTAAATTGTGAATATCATAATCTTTTTAAAAAAATTTGCTTTTACTAGATTGGAAGTAGATGACTAATTCTCTAGTCCAGGACAGTCAGCTTAGAGATTGTCTCTTACCTCACCCCTGGGCATTGTCTCTTATAATAAATCATTGATATAGTGAAGTGACAGTGACAGTTGTTCTACTGGACGGATCCGTGTGATCAAAGCTTTTTTTGATGCATTTCATCATAACTGTAAATCATCTTTTTGATTAGCAATCTGTCAAATTGATATGGACACTGCCATTTACATAAATATATGTCTAGATTTGTATTTATCATTTCGTTTTGAAAAAATCTACTTCAAATCAACAATGGCATTGTGGAGATCCTTTTATCAAGAAATCAGTATAGGGATTGTACCGTTCAGAAGCACTTTTATTTTTTATCTTGATGACTTTTGCAATTCTGAAGATACCGGTAGATATAAACCAGATTTAAAGAGGTAGTTGTGACAAACATGCTTATCACTGCTTGAAGCGGTCACGTCGGGTTTACTTTAAAAGTTGCATCTATTGGCTTTTGCTTAGCTAATTGCTCTGGATAATGGCCTGAAGTCATGCTAAGTCGTTGTTTGGAAATATCAGTAATTCGCACATATATTTATCCACCACATTGTTTAAGTTAGATATTAAAACAATGGTTGGGATGCTTTTCATTTTGCTTTCTGTCTGAACTGGTTATTTTCTGTTGTGAGCATGCCTTTCTGGGATTCGATATGGTATGTGAAAAGTATCCTAATCTGTTAACTGATAATTGGCTATTTACAAGTTGCTTGTTTTTTCCATATCCCATAGAACTGCCTGGCTGCACGCAAGTTTCTTCAATTTTGATGATTGTTACCCAATCATCATCAAAAATATATTTTCTTAATTTGAAGAATTTATTCCGCAAAGATATGCAAAATGCAATTAATTTTTTAGCTCGTTCATTTGCGATAATACTACTTGTTTTATTTTTGCAGACGTTAAAATGGAGAAGGAAGATTCCAAACCCAATGGTTTGCTATCTTTACAAATCCTTTCCACGCTTTACTAATGTTCATATTCTCTTTATTTTGTTACTTTAGATAATATCTGTTTTTCGTTAGGTGTTTTATCCTCATTATTGCCCTTCCTTGTTCACTTTTATCATATTGGTTAGACATAGATCCTATTGAAAGTGAAATTCAGTTTTCTTCCGGGGAGCAAATACAATTATGTTCTTACTTTTCATCGTTAACTGAAGTTCTTTCATCTAGCATTTCCTTTAACCAATAAAATATTGACTCTGATGGAGCTCAGCGTTTCAGTGTGGTTATTTGATAACTCTTACACCAAATCTCATATTAGCTAAATGCATTTGGTTTTATATGCTAATTTGTTTCGTGAAGTATCATGTGGCTCCTACTTTTTTGATGGCCAAAGCATTAGGGCACTCATTGATGACTTTAACTTTTCTATGAGTAACCTTAACTTCATGCTCTTAAAAGCCTCAGGTGTTCCTTTATTTTGTGGTTTATCTCCATTCATGTTTTCAATAATATTCCTGTCAGGATGAATTACATTAGTCTCATAGTTTAACAATATTTCTTTATAGTGACAAAAGGGAAGAAGCGCAAGGGTGACTCGAGCATTGAGGTCTGGCTTGAACCTGATTTATGTGACGCTTTAACATGCTTGTTTTCAATTCTGAAGTATTAATTGAACACAGGGGTTTTAACCTGTTGTATCTCTTGGTGCTCAATTTATTTCCATTAATTATAAGCCCGTTCGTCTAGAACACCTGATGTATAATAGCAAACTTTACAAAGTTAAATGAAGAAGAATCACAGATGCCTTTAGGCACATATCTGCATTCTTTTAAATGCTTCTCTTGAATCTTCTTGAACCTTTATGCTTTATTTCTCCTGTCAAATTGTCAGAAGGATGTGACAGAAAAGCGTATCAAGATGCAAATTCCGTCAAATTTGAAGAAGCAACTTGTTGATGATTGGGAATTTGTCAACCAGCAGGATAAGGCAAGCAACCATAATGAATGGCAGATCATCTTTTTCTTTTTCTTTTTCTAATCTTCTTGGAATCACTTTGTTTGAAACATATTAATTTAGTTACATTAGCAAGAGGAGAAGCCATGAATCTAGGATTTTTCAGTATTGCAATCTAGCAACAACTTTATAATTTATGATCCCTAAATATGCTGGCAATTACCAAATGTTAAAAAAAGTTTGACCAAATCTGCTTTTGCAAGTTTCGTATGTAATTTTAGGCAAGTTTACTGCAATATGTGATAATGTAGAATCCTGATGTGGTGTGAAAATTTTCTTTATGCAGCTTGTAAAACTTCCTCGATCACCTAATGTGGATGATGTTCTGATGAGGTACTTAGATTACAGATCAAAGAAGGATGGCATGTAAGTTTTAGATTCATTTCATGCTCAAATTGGATTAATCAATTTTGAAGCACATCTTTTTGTCCCAATGCTTCTCGTGATGTGGAATCTTATCTGAAGACTCCTATTTGTTTCAGTGGTCAATGCTGGGCGCATTATCATATAGTTTTAATAATGGATATAAGTGATATCAGAATTAGTTGGGCACAACCTTACTTCTAATAAAGCCCAAGAATTGTTGGAATATGACAAAATGCAATGCCCAACTGATGAAAATATGTGTTCAGAATACTGATCATTCTGGGATGGTTTCTAATATATGAACCAATATGTATTAGATGAGAACCTAGAGCAGGTAAAGATAGGACCTGCTTGGCGATTATTCAGAATATCTGAAAACTAATAATTAGTTTGGGTTGGGAAGTTGGTCTCTGGGTATTGGGATAGGAAATGCAGATATGTGACTAGGTGTGAATGAGTCTTTCATAATGCAAACTTTTAAATATTAAAATTTATGTCAATAAAGCATTACAAAAATCAGACTTTTCATTAATTTAAGATAAGCATTAGAAAGTTAGAAAGTTGGTTGTGCATACATGTTAATAACATATACGTACAGCAAATATCATTGCTCCGCTGATAATAGGTTAATAGATAGTTGTTTTGTTTGTTATAGGATGACTGATTCAGTTGGAGAAATTTTGAAGGGCATAAGATGCTACTTTGATAAGGCTTTAGCAGTGATGCTCCTATATAGCAAAGAGCGCCAACAGTTTCATGACTCTGTCAAAAATGATGAATCCCCTTCAACTGTATATGGTGCAGAACATTTACTTCGCCTTTTTGGTATGTTTACATCCTAGTGCTTTATCCATGTTACCACTATAGGGAATCTAAGCTCATTGCCTTTTCTTTTATGTATATGAATCATAATGCATGTAGGTTGCTAATCTACTCTTTATGATTACTTTGTTTCTTTGCAGTTAAATTGCCTGAGCTATTGAAACATGTGCGCATTGAAGAAGACACGTTGACCTGCATGCAGCAGATGTTTCTTGACTTTCTCAAGTATCAACTCAATCCCTGCATACTCACTTACCAATCTTTTGCTTTTTTATAGAAATTTGATATCACAAATTCTTGTTGAAAGATTTAAGTAGATTGTACGTGCCTTCATCTATTCCTTTCTCCTTAATCATCAGAGTTCAAATGCAAAGTATGAGTTAACTATGGAAGGAAACAAAGTAATAGTTTTTTTGCTTCCCTGTGCCTTGAAGTCATGATTACATGAACGAGTTTGGGGAACTTTTGCCTATCCTGACTGAATAACTTTTCAAAACCACATTTTTTATCACTTCCTTTTGGGTTGCTTCATAAATCAAAAGCATTTAGCAGTTGATGAGGCTGTCTCTGTCCTAGCAGTTATTTGGCTGAGTTCTGTTTAAATGCAGTCACTATATGCTTTAATGTTTGTTTAACTTAATGATGTTTGAGATTCGAATGTGCAATGGTCTGGTAAGCATCATTAGAAACAGTGCTGCTGCTGCTGTTTCAACTGAGCAGAAAGCAATTTTATTGGCGTTGCAACCAGTATCAAGTAGAGGCTGGTCACATTCAAAGTTGCCTTTGAGACAATAAAATATTGTTTTCTACTCTAATTTTTTTTATCAGAAATCTCATCTTTTTCCAGCATTATCGTAATAACTCTGTACTTAATTTTGTGTCAAATGCACCATTTTATTCTAAGAGCACATTGTTTTCTTCATCTTGCAGATTTTTGCAGAAGAATCAAAGTACTCTCTTCGTTTCTGCATATGATGGGCCTAAAGTTCCTGAAGATAAAGGCAAAGTGAAAGATGAGTAAGCAATTTCATGAATTCCCTGCCCTACTCATCACTTGGATAGGTTTCGGGCTTCTTGTTGTACCATTAGTATTCTTTCACACTTTTAAGGATTAGTTGTTGAAACCTGTTACTCCTAACCTCACATAGTTGGATTAGATGTGCATTAGTCACATTGAAGTTGTAATTGTTATGGAAGTTATACATATTGCTTTCCTCTTTGAAGTTTAGAACCGTCAAAGACTATTGCATCAAGTTTGTGGCTTATTCTTTTATTCGTGGCAGCATAATGGTTGTGCACTCGCTTTTAGCATACTCAGTCAACCAGTTTCTAGCAACGGTTTGTTTTGGCATATGTAACAGTGGAAACAGAAAGTGTAGAAATGGATAAACCCAAGAAATT
This sequence comes from Erythroxylum fimbriatum, assembly GCA_026770325.2. Lineage (NCBI taxonomy): Eukaryota > Viridiplantae > Streptophyta > Magnoliopsida > Malpighiales > Erythroxylaceae > Erythroxylum > Erythroxylum fimbriatum. Next base: position 125,905 of record JANZLH020000407.1, read on the forward strand.
CTGGTTGTATTAAAGATATATCCCCTTTTATAGAAGAAGACCCCTGAATTAGGATACCTTCCAATAATCCTTACGCAAGATATATTGTCCCCTAAGGCACAACCTAACAAACTCAACAATGACGTTCAACAACCTAGCAAACTTGACACATGGCGTTCTTACACTTGTCAGCTATGCTAATGATATGTAAAGGAAATAACAAAATAATACATGTGACTTAGAGACGCTCTTTGCATAACTTTAATAAAATGTTATTTTTAATAAAACGTTGCGTTTGGAACACTGCAAGAATACCTTGCCCTTCAAAACGTACTTGTCCTCAAGGATGACCTGTAGTGTCGACGGTGGCTATGAAATTTGGAATTTACTAAGCAAACTTGTGGTATTCAACCCATGAAGCATCCTTTGGAGAAGCATGAGCCTACTTAACTAACACCTCTATAACAACACGTCCCTTCTTTTTAACCATTTCGCTGTCCAAGATAGCCTCTGGTTAGACGGCCACTGTTCCATCTTCATCTATGATAGGCAAAATAGAAGATGGTGTTTTTGTGCCATGATGTCGATTGAGGACTGACATATAAAAGACATTATGCATTTGGATCTGAAAGGTAAATCTAACTTATATGCGATATCTCTGATTTTTTTAATGACTTGAAAAGGGTCATAATAATTGGCAGACAATTTGTGAAATGCTCGGTTTGGTATGGTTGATTAGTGATAAAGTTGCATCTTAAGGTATACACAGTCTCTGGTTCTGCCAGATTTTGCTGGGGTTGGATGTTGCTATTCGGATCCATGATCTTGTGAAATTTCGGTTGCTGAATACCTGCAAAACAAGCAAGGCATGCCGGGGGTTGTTTTCCGGAAGGCCCCTCCGACGCTCAAGTTAGTCTTTTGGAGAGAGTTTTGGTCGCTAAAAATAGAGAAAAGTAGGGTTGTAATCTCGTACCTGTATCATGGTGAGATAATGAGTTTATATAGTAAATACCTGTAGGGATTAGGTCAACATTGAGGAATGGGCCGATCGACTCATGTGCCTTTCTAAGTTTGGGCTTGGGCCTAGCACGACCGACCCAACCATAAGCCCCCTACTCCTCGAGCCTGATCCAGGAGAAGGGTCGAAGGAGTACATGAAGATTGTGCTGCTCATCTGTATGACAGCTCGTGATAGGCCGACCGATGGAGCGTAGGTATAGGACCGATCGATCGAGCGTAGAGACGCCAATTAAGGCCGAGCCAGACAGCTTTGGCAATCAAGGCCTGGAAGACAAAGTGCTTCTTTGTGAGGCCCCCGGGGTCCACCTTTGAATCCAGGCTGTGGAGATATCCCCTGACCGAGCAGTGGAATGATATTTCTAACATGTCCTTTACAAGGGAAGAACAGGAAGTGGTCGATCGGTTTCAGACGCTCGGTCGGTATAGTTTCGATAGTCTTGTCTTGGGGTATCGCGGAGGGGCATGGCGTGGCTATTCATGTTGTTCAGAAAGTCGTTCCTCCTCAAGACGAAAAGTTTGCGGATTCGTTGAGTGACCAGGAGCTGATGGCCAGTCTTGTGCGTGGCTGCGCGAGGGACCTGATGTTCGCCTTTGGGATGTATCGATCGGTTCAATGAAGTCACAGGGTCGATGACCTGGGAGATTCATGATCTTCTTAGCCAAGTTAATGCTTTAAGAGCTGAACTTTCGGAGGCGAAGGAGGAGAAGGACGTTTTGCGAGCTCAACTCTCCTCATTGGAGGAGGAGAAGAGTTGAGTGGTTGCGTCGAGGGACTGTCTTTTCAAATAGCATGTAGCAAGCGAGTGCGTTCGATATACGTCGATCGGTCATAAGGTTTGAGAGAATCATGGTTGACGTCTTGGCAACATGGCCGATCGATGTTGAAGCGGAGC
>JANZLH020000407.1:150958-166847 GCA_026770325.2 Erythroxylum fimbriatum
GTGAGGATACCTAGAATTAACGAACTTAATTTTAGGCTTCTTGTATTTAATGCCTTTTATTCCGAATTTTCTATGGATATCAACTTGTTTCTTCATGCAAGCTTGAGCATTGGCTAAGTTTTTCCTTAATATGGTTGAGATTTGCTCACGTGTTCGAAGCTTCCTATCCACCAAGTCTATAACAGAAGATCCTGCCAGGTACAAGTTACCACTGCTAGGAGAGTAGCCATACAAAGCCAAGAAAGGAGTCTTCCCAATGGTTGAATGGTATTTAGTATTGTACCAGTATTTTGCAAGAGACAACTAGTTATCCCACTTCCCAGGGGTCTCCTCTGTTGCACATCTTAAAAAACACTCTAAGACTTTGTTGACAAACTCCGTTTGACCATCCGTGTGCGGATGGTAAGCGGTGGATTTAAGGAGTTTAACGCCTTGTACCGAGAAAAGTTCATCCCAAAATAAAGACATAAAGATCAAGTCACGATCAGAGACGAAAGTGTGGGGCCAACCGTGGAGACGGACCACTACATCCATAAATTTCTTAGCAACTAAAGTAGCTATAATTGGTCCTTTTAAAGAAATAAAATGAGCGTATTTCGTGAACCGATCAACCACAACAAGAATAGTGTTTTTCCCATTAGAACGAGGTAATCTCACAACAAAATCAAGTGAAATGTCCTGCCATGCACCCCTTGGAATCGATAATGGCTGTCAGGTTCCAGGATATTTAGTTAATTCTGGCTTGTTGCGCTGACAAATGATACACTGTTTCACATAATCCTTAACATCTTGTTGCATTCCCTTCTAGTACAAAACCTCCCGCAGCCTTTGATAAGTAGTATCATGCCCTGAATGACCTCCCCACGGTGAGTTGTGATACACCTCCATCATTTGTTGTTTAAGCATTTTGTCATCACCAATTACAAGTTTACCATTGCGTTTGAGTATATTATTATCCCATAAGTACTTAGATGACCCATGGGGGTTGGCTTGTAATCGTTGGACAATTTGTTGCAACCTAAGGTCAGATTGCCAGCTAGCCTTCACTTGATCCAACAAGGGTGAGTTGACCACCGACAATGCAGAGAGTGACGATGGTGCAGTTTTGAGAGATAAGGCGTCAACTCCTTTATTTTCAGAGCCTTTCTTGTATTGAATAGAAAACTAGTAACTCATTAATTTTCTTAACCCCCAGATTTGCATCTCAATAGTTGTAGGTTTCTCCAAAAAAATATTTCAGAGACTTTTGGTCCGTGAAAATGATGAATTCACGTCCAAGTAAGTATGAGCTCCATCGTTTTACAGCACACACCAAGGCAAGTAGTTCTTTTTCTTAAATAGATAATGCATGGTATCTAGGTCCCATAGTTTTACTGTAATATGCAATCAGATGATGATCTTGCATAAGCACAGCCTCTATACCTGAGCCAGAATCATCTACCTCCAACATAAATATCTTGTCAAAATCTGGTGAACGAAGTGCAGGAGCTTGAGTCAATGCTAGCTTGAGATTTTCGAAAGCTATCTGAGCAATGACATCCCATTGAAAAACATCTTTCTTCAGCAATTGAGTGAGGGGGCAGCTATTTTGCCAAAATTATTGATAAATCTGAGGAAATATCCAGTAAGTCCAAGGAACCTCGAAACTAGTCAGTTAAGGACACCGTTGACCTTCTTGTCATCCATCGACACACCTTCCTTAGAAACAATGTGGCCCAGATAGTCAATATGATTCTTGCCAAAGCTACATTTGTCCCCATTGATAAAGAACCTGTATTGTTTCAACTTATAAAAAACGTTATGTAAGTGTTGTAAATGACTTTCCCATGTCTTACTGTAAATTAAAATATCATCAAAAAATACCAACACATACTGTCGCAAGAAGGGTATAAAAATAGAGTTCATTATCGATTGGAATGTCACGGGTGCATTAGTTAAACCGAATGGCATCACGAGCCACTCATAATGACCCGAATGTGTCTTTAAAGCAGTTTCTAGGATGTCCTCGGCAACCATCCGAATTTGATGATATAATGACTTCAAATTGATCTTAGAGAAGAAAGCTGCCCCGTATAACTCAACAAGCAATTCTTCAATCAATGGCATGAGAAATTTGTCTTTGATGGTAATTGCATTGAGTTTGCGGTAATTCACACAGAACCTCCACGTGTCATTTTTCTTCTTGACTAGCACAATAGGAGCTGCAAAGGGACTAGTGCTTTCTCGGATTAATCCGGCTTGCAACAGTTCATCTACCAAATTTTCATTGACTCCTTTCTGCATATGAGGGTATCTATAGGGCCTATAATTAACGGGTGAGGATCGTTCCACTATCAGAATTTTATGATCTTGTAGCCTAGAGGGAGGTAGCCCATGTGGCTCTTAGAAAATTGTTGGGAACTCTTCGAGTAACTTCTCGACTTGATCGTGTTGTTCCTTGGTTAATGAGTTCTTACCCACCTTTTTGTCATCTCGTGTTTTGTCCTCTAATTGCAGAACAAAAGACTTCACAATAGGGTTATAGGACCAATCTTGCGCCCTTAACATCTCCAATTCACCCCCTATTCCCTGGAAATGTACTATCTTTCCCATATGTATGAACTTCATAGAAAGCTTTTCACAATCCCAGTCTATCGGTCCCAATAGTCTCAACCAGTACATACCCAGTATGGCACAGTGTTTAGTGAACGAAAGTATGAGGAAATTTGCGTGAAATATAACATTTCCATACGGCCACTTCAGATTTTCACAATAAGAGGTGACGTCCACGGTCTCCTCATTAGCCACCATAACCCTGCATCTCTTAGCCACCTGACTTTCCAGACCCAACGTTTTTACCAACTTAGCACTCAAAAAATTATGTATACTACCTATATCTATAAGGAAGTACGCTGGCTGTCTCTTGATAAAACCCTTCACCCCCATTGTGTAATTACCAACTTCTCCCTGTATAGCATTTAATGAGACGTGAACTTCTTCTCTATTCTCCTCACCACCTACTTCAACAAACTTGTAGTTTTGATTTTCAGTCCAAGCTTATGCGATTCCTTCTGTATCTTCCTCCTCTACACCCTCCTCTACAATCAAGGCAAACAATTTGGCATTTTTGCATTTGTGACTGAAGGTGTATTTGTCCCCGAATGAGATACAAAGTCCTTTTGACCTTCTTTCAGCTATGGTATTCTGGTCTACAATCCTTGTGTTTCTGTTTTGTTGTTTGTGTGGGGGTATGTATATTGATTTGTTTGTGGAAGAATTTATGTTTGAGTTAGTAGAATTTGAGTGTGACGTTGAGTGTGATGTTAGGTTTGATGGGTTAGAATAAGAGTTAAAATAGGCTGATTGTTGATTCTGATATGAGATTTTTGTAGGGTAATTTTTTTATTGAATATGTTTTGACTTAGGAGAAAAGTGTCTGGGCTGTGGTAGTGGTTATGATTTGAGGAGTATTTAGTGTTTGGAAAATACTTGGATTGGTTGTGGCTATTGGTGGGTAGGAGGGTTCCTTTCGTGATTTTCAATATTACTATTTTTACACAAGTTTTAGAAAAAATTTTACAAACTTGTTTACATTAGTTCTTTTAAAACGAGCAAGTTGTGTTTTAAAACGAAAGGATTTTTCGAAAAGGGGTTTAAAAGAAAAAATTTACCACAATTCAACTCCCTTTCTTGTGCATCTATATATCGTTATTGAGTATTGTATTAACGTGTGATTCACTTCAATTAGTATGTAATTCCGTGAGAATATCTTCTTGCAATCTAGCAAGCATCGTAGCTTTGTTGACTGTTTTTGGTTTTTATATTCGTTCTGCTTTTTTTACATGTCCCTTCAATTCGCCCAAAAAAACAACTCAATGCTAAGGGGCTGTCTAAGTTAACTCTTGCACTTAGTTCATCAAAAATTTCCATGTATTCTTCGATACTACCAAGCTGCTTTAGGCGCATTAGTTTAGCAACGGGGTCATCAAATAGAGACTCATCAAATCTACAACCCAGATCGGTGACTAACTTCAGCTAGGTAAGGGGTATATTACCTCGATTTTTGAGGTATTATTATTGCTAGGAAAATGCTTTCTCCTCTAAATGTAGCAAAATGGGTTTCGTCTTTTTCTCCTCTTGGACCTCCTCAAGTGCGAAGAATTGCTCTACCTTCTTTCTCCAAGTCATAAAGTCTGTACCATCGAAGCTAGGGAATATCACCTTCATGAATTGATTTTCTATTCCAGTTCTTCGATTTTGTTCTAAATTCCTCCCCTCTCTCTGGTTGTTACTTTCTACTTCTTCTTCGACTCTTTTTCCTTAGTTGATAGCTTTCAACACCTCCTGAAACTTATCGTTTATTTCCATCGATAATCTCTCCAACTTCTTATATCTCTCATCCAACCTCTCAGTCATCTCCTTCTCCATAGAGTTGAGTCTGGTTTGAAGCTCTGATGTGGTCACCATCGCAACGTCTCTTATACCAAAATGTAACAGTGGAAACAGAAAGTGTAGAAGTGGATAAACCTAGGAAATTCTGGTCATCCCCTTTTACAGAGAAGAAGACTCCTGAATAAGGATACCTCTCAATAATCCTTACTTAAGATATATATCGTCCCATAAGGCACAACCTAGCAGACTCGACAACGACGTTCAACAATCTAACAGACTCGAGTCGACACATAGCGCTCTTACACTTGCTAACGATTTTAATTCTTAATTTATTTGAAATATAAAATATAAAATATAATTATGACGATTTTTAGTTATAAATTATAATTAATAATATAGCATTAAAAAATAATCAGCAAAAAACAGTTCAAGAAATGGAATAGGCTATGAATGAGGACATAGTGTGGATTACTTAACAACACTATGTATGTGGGCCCATTAATAATTTAGTTACCGCCTCACCGGTCGCCACGCGCCAGACGTTTTCCTTGCCAAACGCTCTCTCTCTTCGCTTCTGTTTTCTCTCTCTATTCCAGTCCACACCCATCTCCCTACTCCCTCTGCCGATCTATCCATCATGACCTGAAAATTATATTCCAATGGAAACGACACTCCGTCGCGCTATTGGGCTGACCGAGCTCCCACAACTCCGTTACTCCTCCTCAAATCGACTGCGAGTCAACTCGCTCAAGCTCTTCTACTCCACCTATTCCCATTTTTCCTTCCAAAAGTCCGTCCCTCTCCCCGGCCCCGTCTTTCCTTCCGTCGCCGCCGTCTCCAATCACCACGACCAGGCCCACCACCATCATCATGACCACCACCATCACCATCATCACCACCTCTCCCATCATGATGTTAACGGACCTCAAGGAGCTTTGCTCAAATTTGCGAAAGCAGTTGGATGGATGGACCTGGCGAACTTCCTGAGAGAGCATTTGCAGCTCTGCTGCTGCGCGACGGCGTTGTTTCTGGCCGCTGGCGTGAGCCCGTACTTGATACCTAAGCCCGTAGTAAAGCCTCTTCAAAACGCGTTCCTGATCGTTGCCTTCCCTCTCGTTGGGGTACCTGACAAGTGATTAACCTACATAATTGTTATTTTTTTTCCCTAAATTATACAATGATTATGTAGTTATGTTGGCTTACATTGTGCTAGTTAGGTCTCGGCTTCACTTGATGCTCTTACTGATATTGCTGGCGGGAAAGTGAACATTCATGTCTTGATGGCTCTTGCGGCGTTCGCTTCCTTGTTTATGGGTAATGCTTTAGAGGGAGGGTTGCTTCTCGCTATGTTCAATATGGCGCATATTGGTTGGTGTTCGTCAATTTCTTTTTTCTTCACCTTTGTCTTTGTGTTTGCGTTTGTGAATGGTTGTCATATGTTCAATTAATTCATTGATAGCTGAGGAGTTCTTCACGAGTCGTTCGGTGGTGGATGTTAAGGAGCTGAAGGAGAACCATCCTCAATCTGCACTTGTTTTGCAAGTGAACAATGATATGCTACCTGATCTCTCTGATTTGTCTTACACGAGTGTCCCTGTCCACGACATTAGTGTGGGATCCTACGTTTTGGTCGCAACTGGTGAGGTCTGTCATAACTATAATGTTTTTCCTTTTTCACCTGAAGACGAATTTAATTTCACATTTTGATTGACAATTTTGTAACAAGAGGTTGGTTTTATAGGCCGTTCCTTTAGATTGTGAAGTTTTTCAAGGGACTGCAACGATTACTATTGAGCATTTGACGGGAGAAGTCAAACCTATTGAGGCAAAAGTTGGAGACAGGATTCCTGGCGGTGCGAGAAATTTGGACGGCCGAATGATAGTTAAGGTGTGTGTCTTTGTCTCTATATTCTTAAAATTCGGAGGATAATTTGTTCTAGTTTTTGTACAATCCTTCTGTCAAACGACACTATCAATCTGACTTATTGTTTTTTCTTTACAATTTAATATAGGCCACCAAGACATGGAAAGAATCAACTCTTAACCGGATTGTTCAATTGACAGAGGAAGCACAATCAAATAAGCCAAAGCTTCAAAGGTGGTTGGATGAATTTGGAGAACGTTACAGCAAGGTTGTTGTAGCTTTGTCAGTTGCTATTGCTCTGCTTGGTCCATTTCTTTTCAAGTGGCCATTCATGAGCACATCAGGTATCTTGGAAGAAGAGAACTTCCGTAAATTTCATATTGACCCCAAATAAACTTTCTTCTTTCTATTCTAATTTTTCTTTTCTGATACCACACATTTTCAATTTTACTGATACTAACTAATTGTCATGTATAAATTAGTGATAGGAGGTGTTTAGAACATTGATCCTCTGATGTCTTCACAAGTCACTTGATATGGAGAGAAAATAGTCCTGTCTCCCCTTAAGAAGAGGATTTTCTGTCTTGAATTTTTCATGGATTCTATACATTGTCCAGCAATAAAGTTGGATTAGGTTTCTTTTCAAGCAATTCAACTTATCATAGGCAGTCCACATACTTCTGTGCATCTTTTCACTTTTCAAAAAGATATAGGCACTTTCTCCTTTTAATCTATACATTCTTGGTTTGAAAATGGACGCATATTTATAAAAATGATAAGCCAAGGAGGTCCAATAGGGTGTCCATTAAAAATCCAAAATGCGTTGACTAGTGCATGGCTTAGTCTTAGTTGTTGAACTTAAGAATAGGCCAACAAGTTTTTTTCTTTAACCGATGTTTCTCCTTTGAATAAACCAGCTACCTTGTTACTGGCAGTAGGCAATATCTTATTTCTCAAGAGTATTATCTGAGAATTAGGAAAAGTAAAATCTTTTTTGTCTTTAAACTCCTCAGTTGACAAAGGGCAAGCTTATTCGAATAAAACATATTGTGGTTGATTTCTCACCCAAAGTAGAATACTGTTGCTACTAATCCTATTTAGCTTTGACTAGGACCTATCGAAAAACAACTTTTTGGTCCCAACAAACTTGGATACTGTAAATTGTGTCAGGCCAATTCTAGATCAACTAACAGTTGAATCAATTTGTTCACTTAATCATTATTGATGTACTCTAAATCTCTAATCAACATTCTGGTTTTCTTAGCCACCCTTTTCATTAGTTTTACATATGTGATGTCTCTTCTCACTCTCTTGTTGTCGAATTCTTAAATGCATTCCATTTTCATCTGCCCTAACTTTCATCTCCCTAATTTGCTCCTAAAACAGCCTGTAGAGGATCAGTGTACCGTGCACTTGGGCTGATGGTGGCAGCATCTCCATGTGCCTTGGCTGTAGCTCCATTGGCTTATGCCACTTCTATTAGTTCCTGTGCTAGAAAGGTAATTATCTATAAATTACTACCATTGCAAAGAGGTCCTAACATATTGAATATTGGTTCCCGTGTATTTTTTATTTAAAGTTTTATTTTGTTTCCAAGTTTGCAAACAATTGAGGCACTGAATTTTGAAATCTAGATGCTTATAACTATTGCGGATGGAGTTCATATCTCAAGAACTAGTAAGAATTGTGATTATATGTCTAAAATCCTCAAATTTACTGCTCTATTTGGATTTTTTAATGTTATTTGAGTGGACTTATATCACTATTAGTGTGGTTTGAAGTTGATATAATCTTTTGCGCAAGCTTCTGTATGTGACTCAATTGTATACGATAATTTTCAATCTAGTGAACAGTATATATATTACAAATATTTCTAATTGGAAAATGTGTAAGAAGAAACGTTGTTCTTCCATTAGAATTTGAAATTTTCAATGAAATTGCAAAGTTCTCAATTTTTGCAATATTGCTGTTTGAAGTTTTGTTTTCTTGTTGAAATCTTTCTTACTACTATGATTTGATAATCTTGTGTTTAAAAGGGCATATTGCTTAAAGGAGGCCAGGTTCTAGATGCACTAGCTTCCTGCCACACTATTGCATTTGACAAAACTGGAACACTGACAACTGGGGGACTGATGTTCAAAGCAATTGAGCCAATATATGGACATTTGGTTGGAAACAAGAAGACAAATTTCACTTCATGTTGCGTTCCTAGTTGTGAGAAACAAGCTCTTGCTGTGGCAGCTGCTATGGAAAAGGGTACTACTCACCCCATTGGAAGGTAGCATTTTTGATAGCTTTGCTTGTCCACCCTATTAGAAAGCTATTTCAACCCACTTGATGGCAAATAAGTGAAAATCCATTATCTGATAGTGAAGAAGCTAGTTTTGAAAATCCATTATCTGATAGTGAAGAAGCTAGTTTTTAGTTACAGAATGCAGGAATTATGAATATTTATAAGGAAGTGTTATATATCAGACCTGGTTTTAGTGAGATAAAGTAAGATGCTAGGGATAGACCTGCTTAACTATGTACTGGGCATTGCTCATATGTTCTCCAGTTTTGAATACCCTCACTAGGCTCCTTTGTGTTGTACTATATTTTTCGACTCATACTTAGCCTGTATTCAGAATCTTGTTCTCCTTTAGCACCCTCTCAAGACGAGGTTTGTGAGGAAGAGGGAGGTCAGAGACAGTCAATGATTTTTCTAGCCTAAGACTCTAGCTTATACATTGCTGTCGTTATATATATATATATTTTTTAGGTTTTGTCTATCTATTGGAAAGTTTAGTATCTGTTTCAGTGCCTTATATTAGCATTCACTGTGCGATGTTGTAGGGCTGTTGTGGACCACAGCATAGGCAAGGACCTACCTTCTGTTTCTGTTGAAAGTTTTGAATACTTTCCTGGCCGAGGTCTTACTGCAACTGTCAATAATGTTGAGGTACTGCCTTTTAAGCTTAAATAAGAAAGTTTGCCTAGTAACTAAACGACATTCTCCTCCCCAACTGTAACATCGTGGTGCTGTCTTTCTGTAGTTAGGAACTGGAGAAGAAAAACTGTTGAAAGCATCACTTGGATCTGTGGAATTCATTACTTCTTTATGTAAATCAGAAGATAAATCAAGAAAGATCAAAGAAGCTGTTAGTACATCCTCTTATGGAAATAACTTTGTTCAGGCTGCTCTATCTGTGGATGAAAAGGTGAGACTTGATAAATTAGGCTGGTTTATTTTGTCTTAGATTTAAAAACTCTAACACCTATTAACAGAATATCAAATGCTGAATGCATTATTGAATCGCTAACTCATTTTATTCAGTTGAATCAATTAAACTTGGTTACAATTACGCGATACTGCATTCCCTAACTTTTTGAGTTCAACTGTACATGAATTCATGCCAAATAAACAAATAGACGAAAATTTAGTAATTTCAAGATCAAAGGAAACAGAGGGAGCTCAAAGTCAGAATAGATGAATTTACGCTAAATTTCCAGGAATATGTGGCCTAAAATTTGACCTGACCATAACTGCATGACTTAAAAGAAGTATGTGCATGCAAATGGATTACATGCCTTTGCAAATATAAAATATAACCAGGTGTGAAAAAAATTATATTTTCAACATCAAGCATAGAAGTTGTCATCTGTTCCTTGTACTTTAACCCCTGTTAATCTTGAGAATTCAGTTTCCCAATTTGATGTATAAGGGAGATAAGTTTTGTTGTTGTAGTTTTTGATGTCATTTGCCTAACGAAATAACTGAAGCAGAAGTGGGTGTGACCTGTTGCAGCGCAGTAATAATTCATGGTTTTGAGTATCCTCCTGAATCTTTGTAGGTATCTCTGATTCACCTAGAAGATAGACCTCGGCCTGGTGTTTTGGATGTCATAGCAGAATTAAAAAATCAAGCAAAGCTTCGCGTAATGATGTTAACTGGTGATCATGAATCAAGTGCGTGGAGAGTTGCAAAAGCTGTGGGCATCAGTGAAGTTCACTGCAGTTTAAAACCTGAGGACAAGCTCAATCATGTGAAGAGCATCACAAGGGATATGGGTGAGTTCTTGAACCTCTGTTGTCAGTTCATTGGATTTATATTTTGTAGATTCTATTTAGGAGAAAAAGATTGTAGTTGTCATTTTGCATATGTTGAATTCCTTTTTCACTTTTATTATCATCCTCATTGCTAAGTTGGATCCATTTGAAGCATTTAATAGAAATGCTCAATTCATTTGGTTCATCTAATGCTACTACTCTTCAAGTTTGCTTCATTACTTATTTTGTTTGGAAACTAAGAGTTCAGACTTTACTTGTAGATGTCAGTAAACTATTTTGGAATATCTGTGGATTTATGCACACACTGAAACAAAGAAACAATAAGAACAAGGTTGAATAAATCACACTCAAGAAGCTATAATTAAGATGGCAAATCACAGGTCTCCTCACTGGATGCTGTCTTCATGCAAACATATAAACCATGGTTTAATTTTCCGCTTACTTTTTGGCTAAAACGTTGTCAACCTAAGGCCATGTTCATCCTATTTTGTTTTATATGATATGATGCCAATCTCTTCTTAAGAAATAGTATGATTTTGCTGCTAGCAGTAGTTAATTGAACAAATTTTGGGTATTTCATCAGGTGGAGGCCTGATCATGGTAGGTGAAGGTATTAATGATGCACCAGCCCTTGCTGCTGCAACTGTGGGAATTGTACTTGCTCAACGTGCTAGTGCAACTGCCATAGCCGTTGCGGATGTCCTATTGTTACGGAACAATATAACTGGTGTTCCATTCTGTATAGCCAAGTCTCGCCAGACAACTTCCCTGGTACTTGCTAGTTGTTTCTTGGTAGCAATTCGTTTATTTTCTGAACATCAAGTTGTTGACTCATGCATAATCATACGCAGGTCAAACAAAATGTAGCTCTTGCTTTGACTTCTATAATTCTGGCGTCTCTTCCATCTGTTTTGGGATTTCTTCCTTTGTGGCTCACGGTATGAAATCCACTTGATCTTTACTATTAACGCCATTGCTGTCCATTCTTTTGTTTGAAAAGCTCCTTATGTGTAGCAACTAAGGCATTTCTGTTTCTTCACTCCACTTTTCAAATACCCTAATTTCGTTACCAAATTTGCAGGTTCTGTTACACGAAGGTGGTACCTTGTTGGTCTGTCTCAACTCTATACGCGGTCTGAATGAACCAACATGGTCCTGGAGGGAAGATTTATCGCATGCTGTAAAGCAACTAAAATTGAGACCAATGATTACGAAGAAAACTGTAACAAACGAGAGTTCTAATCAGGCAGCATTTTCCTGACACTCGGTTGGTCTTTTCTTCTTTCCTCCCTCCCTCTTGTAGGAAAAGAAAATTGTTTTTTGCACGGTTCCTCGTAATCAATATTAGGGATGTGTGTACGTGATACCAAGGGCATGTAATGAATTGAACCACCCTCCCAGGTTCTTCTCTTCAAGATGTAAAGAATTGCAGAGTCTATCCAATCCAACAAAATAATAATGGAAATAATTGCTTGATCTCGTCTCCTAATGAAATGTGTGGTTTTCCATTTTACTTGGTCAGTAGCACTTTGGTACCCGTATGAAATTAAAAGTAGACCCCCTCTAAGTTGGTATGGCCGTGGGGGAAAACTTGTTAGTGGCTACTTGGATCTGGATTGTCGGTACCAATACATAAATGTAATGCTTATGGAGAACGTATCTTATGTATTACATCTATATTTGAATCTTATTTTGTTCAACTGCTAACTACTCTTGATGCCTTACGTTAATAAGACTCTTATGATCTGTCGCTCTCATCCAAACTTGTAGGACTCTGTCAAGCCCAGCCTCTGACTCCATTGTCAGTTGTAATATAAGATTCCTAGCCTAACGCGTAAATTAAAATGGTGACTGTTGCATTCGTTGGATGAGAACTTTACCTTCTTCCTGGTAAAACTTTTTGTCTTCCTAAATGATCGAGAAATTAAAGAAGAAAAGTAAATCCGAAATAGAAAGAGCATTGATTCGAGTTACTTGAATACAATTTGAAAGATTTTTCCTTTTCACTCTTTTTGTTTGTAACAGTTTTGTTGCAAGTTTTATGATTTCCTGATAAGAAACCAGAAGCTGAGACAGGGTTTTCGATATCCTTGATGATAAAACCAGGACGACTTTGCATCAGAAGTTTCTGTTCTAAAACATTCTTTACTGGCTACCATTTTCCAGTAAAACTTGGAATAACTTCCCCTTCATCATTCATCATCTCATTTTACTTCAACGTTCACCACCACCATGCCCTCTGTACAATGACCAAAATTATTCCCAAAAAGAGCAAAAACAAAAAAAACAGAAGTTGCAGTTTTACTCTCCTCTCTCTACTCTGTTCAATTTTCATCAACTCTCCCTCTTGCCAGCTCGTCATTCACTACTCAATTTTACCAACCCCAATACGGTTCACCGCAATATTCCTAAACCCATCTCCGGCAGCCGCCTGATAACACATCCCCACCCCACCACTTTGCTCCGTCATATAGCTCCTGACCTCCCTCCTTATCATCTCCTGCATCACCGCCATAAACTCTGCACTAAAACCCATAACCCCCGAGCCATTCACAGGCAACTGTGCCATCGCCGGCGGCACCGTAGCCTTAGCCGCTGCTGGCGGGAATGCATTAGGAAGAGGAGCAATGGCAACCGGATTCATCGGAGATAAAAACGAAACGTTATTTGCTAGTTGAGTTGACTCCTGTGCCCGACTAGGCGTTGACTCCGAAATTCGATTGGACACCTCCGACGAGTCGGAGCCAGGAAGCGATAAACAGAGCGACGTAGGAGGATCATCGATATTAGACGTCGACGTCGTTGTTTCCACAGGAGGAGGAATCACACCACCAGTTCTAGCTACAGGCCTATACACAGCAACACTGGAGTCGCTGACGTCAGATCCCGACGGACTCCCGGGACTCATACAAGCACCGGCACTCGCCGATCTCTTCAACGGCTGAAAATCGCCGTCGTCCTCGGCCATGCACTTACGCTTAAGCGTGGAGTTCCAGTGGTTTTTAATGGCGTTGTCGGTTCTGCCGTTGAGGAGGCGTGCGATGGTGGCCCACTTGTTGCCGAAGCGCGCGTGTGCGCGTATGATGGTCTCGTCCTCCTCCGGCGTGAAGGCACGGTGCTCCACTTGGGGCGAGAGCTGGTTGCACCAGCGGAGTCGGCAGGACTTGCCAGAGCGGCCAGGGATAGATTTACTGATAATCGACCAGTTTCTAGGCCCGTGCTTTTGAACCAGCCTTTGCAAGGCATCGTCTTCTTCGGGGCTCCACGGTCCTTTGATCCGATCCATTTCGTTCCCAGTAACTGCCTTTCTTCTAGACTTCTCCTCCAGAGACAGACCCGTTTGTGCACATGTATGTGTGTCTATATATATATATGTCTAGAGGAAAAGGTAGGTTACCGGAAGAGTCGGTGAAGAGTAGAGAGAGAGTGTGGTGGGCTGGGGGAGTTATGGGCACCGATGGTTCGAGGCAAGCGGTTGGGATTGGGATACAGCTGTCATACGGACACGTGTCAATTCTCTGTCTTATTCATTTACCCACTGGCACTGCTCTCTCTCTCTCTCTCTCTGCTCTTCTTTCTACTTTATTACTGTACTCGCGTCCTGTGAATACGTGTGCTTCCCCCCAATCAAATTACTTACTTTTCAATTTTATGTTTTAAAAAAAGATTAAACTACGAATAGTTTTACATTTTTATGTTACAAAAAATGTGAATATATGTGGAGTATGGGACACACGCTCTTCGTCGCGACGTGGATGGAACCAAACTATTATTACGAAGAGAAAATTGGGCATAATTGTTGGTTTAAGCTTGGAAGTTATTATATAGACAAAACACACACGGGACCTCTCCTAGGAATACAACTTGTGTTCAAATATACTACATGAAATACAGGATTTCGAACCACAATTTCTATAATAACGAAATTTTCTTTTTTATTATTATTTTGAAGATAACGGTTGGGTTGGGGGACAGGACAGCTCCCTTTGACTGAGGACGCGCCAGGCTGTGCCCCATTTCCTTCTTATGATTTTATTTTTTTATAATTCAAAATTGCAGAAAACGACAAGATTGGTCGCCGAATTGGATGGCCACCCGTTACTACCACACCACTATCGCCGTTCAACACTCCTTCAACGGCGTTCTTTTCTTTTCATCTCTACCACCACCCACAGGCCACAGCCTCCGGTCACCAGTGAAACTTATGTTTAATTCATCATATAATATAACACAATTTTTGTTAATTCTCCTCCCCAGTAATTTCTATTTCAATTTCAATCCTCAACTGAAACCCTTACCTTCCTTCTAATGCAAGATGGGGGAGAGAACAGGGAGTTTAATAAATGAACAAAAGATCCGAATCTGCTGCTGGTACTCGTACTCGTACATCGTACCTGCTGTTTTATGAAGCTCTGCTCACCTCTCTTCCTTCTTTTATTTAATATTTGATTATAAATTAAAAAGAGCAGATCATCTAGACTAGAGTCACTCCTCGGATGCAAAATCATAACTTTGTCGAGCGATTCTAATTTCTAACCACTAAATACAATGAATTGGACAACTGAAGTCGTCACGCCCATCGTACGGTAATGTATGGAGGATGTACGACAAGATCTTTTAGATTACCGTCACGTGAATTTGGTTAAAAGACAAAACAAAGTTATAGAAGCAAAAGATCCCCCCCGTCCCTTAAGTTGATAACATTACACCCAAAACAAATAGCTTGCTTCAACATTAAGATATCCCTTTGTTTAAGGTTCATTGTTTTGTCTCGGTTCATATCAACCTTTCACCAATCCTGTACAACTACTATTACTAAAGTTTAATTAAATAAAAATTAATTTATAAAAAACAAGAGACGAGGAATTTTATTTTACTGCCTGAGACTGAAATTTGTACGAAGGAAATTTTCATTTCGTCCACCTTGTGACACGTACTTGGAGGCAGCAATTGTATTGGGAAAAGCGAACTCAGATGAAATGAGATACGGCAACAGAACAGCAGACAGACTAAACCCTGGAAATTTCATTCGGAGAATTATTGCGAAGAACCCCAAGATATAATGCTACTTTTCCCCCGAGTGGAGTCGGAGACGAGACGAGAACTCATACTCTCATCTTTCTGATCGTTACACTGGACAGCTGTCAACTGCCTACTGGACTCGCCATGATAATCTTTGGTTGCAGTATATAAGAGGCGTTTTTTTTTTCCACCGTCCACTGTGATCACATGTGCCCTAGAGACTTTGTCACGTGCTTCATCCTCTCTGGTTCAGCAGGCTTTGTCGCCTCCTACCGTCCTGCGCCCCCATATTCGCCGCTTGCCTCTCACCTCGCGTATTATTACATTAATTTTCGGATTTTTGCTTCCATACATGATATGGGCTGACTAGATTCTCCTTATTATCTTGTCGAAGGGTTTCACACAATTACTTCATTCTATCAAATAGTATCATCAATCTTGTTTCATCTTCAGCATTTCATTTAGTACGAACTCCGCAATAAAGCAAGGTTTAAAAAGATCGAAGAAAAGTCAGAACACACATTTTACCCTCATGAAAAACTTGGAAATTATCCCAACTTCACTTCCTGTATTGCAATATCA
>JANZLH020000407.1:234330-248114 GCA_026770325.2 Erythroxylum fimbriatum
TATAAACTTAGATTCTTGCAAACAAGTTGCCCCTCTGGCTTTGTCATCGGTAAGTAATACGTGTCCAAACTCCAAAGGAGTTTTATTATTCATCAAAGAACTATGCAAACAGAGAGCGACGACGCTGTAATGCTTAAATACCTGGAAACAGAAAGCTTAAACGTAGGGTTTTTGAACTCAAGAGCGTGGCCTGAAATAAGCAAAGACTGCAAAAAATGTCTGCGTGAAAGTAAGCAGCAACAGAACAACAGCAGCAATAACAGAGATGATAGCCCAGGGACTGTTGAGATATCTTTGTTTCAAAGTTGCTTTCCAACTATTCCACCTGCGATTGTGATAGTTATTTACATCAGCAGACAATTGGGTGAGGTAGTTGTTCCCAATATCGAAAACCACCTCATGACAGAGCCTGTTGAAGAGGTCTGCAACTTCAGAATCACTTCCAAGCCAATGCTCAATTATGCCACAGGAATGGAGGTGTGCAACATCCATAGGAGAGTTTATCAAATTGTCCATGAATAACACATACGAGGTTATATAGTTGCTGCAATCGAAATGGCACTGCTCAAATGCTATGAGGTTGAGAAAAAGCGACTTGGTACCGTCATCAATCGAGAGTCGAGGAATCCACAGGACGCCATTCTCGAATTTTATATCCCAAAATCGATCTACCTTCCGCTTCTTGAATTTGATACCAGAATCTTTGAGCTCCGTCGCACAATAGATCACTTCATGTCGTCTTTTATCCGCAACGTCACCGTTTTGGGATTGGCGATCAGAATTTGATCGGCCCATGAGACTTCTCCACAAAATTTCAAGGCAATGCAGGCCTGGACCAGACGAGCGGTCAAAAGCTTTTTCTTCTAGTAAGGTTTGGTGAGTTAGCATTAAGAACTTGACAGCCAACTCGGCAGCATCTTTCTTTAAATGGCATCCTAACTGAAGTGCCAGAAGTTGGTCGAGAATAAAGAGAGGAAGCTGATTCTCTAACAAAATCATATCTCTCTTAATTGAATTGATCATGCCACGCCTTGCGAAAATGGGATCATTTGTAGGATAACCAAGGGTCACGAATCCCTCATCAACAGCTCTGAAGAGTTCGAGAACAAAGCAACCATCGAGTACCATCATTTCAACAAACTCATTACTGCTAAGAGGAATTGGCCCTTCATAACATGACCGAGCTTTCTTTTCAACCGCTCTAACAGAATCAAGATATACCTTTATGTCCTGCTGGGTACGCTCCAGGACACGGCGAAGAAAACGCCACTTGTGGCGGTCCATTTGGCGCAGACGTTGCTGGTCATTGTGGTACGGTCCCAGAGACAAATTCAGGGGGACAAAAGCTTTGGAATCAGCATTACGTAGGGAGTGAGGGACTTTGTAGATGCATAGGTTTGAACATGAACCAGCAGCGTCGTCTTCTCCAGCTTGTTTAAGCTTTCCTTCGATTGATATCAACCAATCAGATCCCGAGTTTTTACTTGCCTCCCCGCCACCTTTGACCACCTCTTTCCCTGGCCTCTGTCCGACGTTGTCATTAGTACCTCCAATCACAGCTAGCCGTGGATCTTGTGGTGTCTGCTCTTGTTTCTGCACTTCCTGAAGAGGCTGTTCTGGGAATCCAATCATTGGGATACCATGGTGATTTGCGAATTTTAGACTAAGGTTTCTCTAAGTTTTAGAGTAATCAGGTACCAACTCAGGAGATCCTTGAAGTAAACAACTGTTGTTGTTGAAGGAAACAAACTATGGTTTCCAAAGCACCCTACCCAAGATACGAAAGCACAAAGGCAATTCTTTTTCTACAGAACAAACTCTTAAGTCAGAATAAGGTTCAGTCCAATATCAAGCTTTTAGATTGACGTCAACCAGTTGTCGGCCGACAGTCAACATATTATTGTTATTATTATTATTATTATATTGGAGATGATTATTAAATAAAATAATTATATTAACTTCTCTTATTGTTATCTAAATCTTATTATTATTATTGGTTTAGGCAGATTTTACTGTATAATAGTTTTTATTAATAAATGTATTAATATAAACAAAATGTTTAAATACCCAATAATTGTTAATAATATTATTATTATTATTAGTACTATTATCTTATTATTATTATTATTATCTTAATTATTATCTTAATTATTATTATCATCATCATCTTATTACATAATTTGTATTTATTATAATTCGAAATTATCAGTACAATTTATTCAAATGTATTATCATTATGTATAATTATTATTACTATTATTATTATTTTTTATTCCTATTTGTATTTATTATTATTCAAAATTATTATTGTTATTATTATTTCTATTTGTATTTATTATTATTCAAAATTATTAATATTATTATTATTATTATTAGTATTATTATCGTATTAGTATGCATTAATGTCTATTAATGTCTATTAGTACGCATAACATTCATAAGAAGGAAGTCATAAATGATGACTGTAACTGGCAGCTCAAAATAATAAAAGGTAGCTGAAAAGTGGCTGGAGCTATGAACTTCAGCTCAAAATCGGCGACCCACAGGCGCCTGTGCTCTGACAGATAAGGGATGTAAAATTTTGTTAGAAAGCGACGCCGTTTTTTACTTGGACAGAGATTTTTTGGACAGGTGATTTGAGCTGAAGATATTCTCGGACAGCATTTACGCGAAACTTTACTGTCCTCACTCATTGGAGCGCTAGTGATAACGTGCAAGAAAAGTACAGTGTCTTTAATATTCTATTCTATCCTGGCTAGTTTCTTTAAGTAGAGACCACAAAACCAAATACCCGAAAGGATAACATAATAATTATTTTAAAAAATATTTTTAGGTTAGAAAATATTAACATAAAATCCTTTTGATTTAATATTTCTAAATTTACAAAATATTAGTTGGTATTCAGAATTTTTTATATAACTTATACAAATCTAATACTTTGTTATCATTTTCTAACCGATTTAATATGGATGAGTACGAAAGTCAAAATCTTGTGAGACCGAATTGAACCGGTTGATTCGACCCAAATAAATAAATATAAATATTTTTTTAAAGAAAAAATCACAGACCGTCAGTTTCCTTTTTTCTTTTTTGAAGTAAATATTTAGCACGCGAAAACATTGACACGAAAGGCAAAACGAAACTAACCCAAGCCAACAGGCTTACCCCGTACACCCGGATCTTAATAGCCTTCCACCATTAATGTCTAAACAAGCAGAATTATTTGAAATTAAAATAGGATCTAAATATGAAGGACTAACACTCCAATGATGAAGGTTTGCATGTAATAATGCTACCCTTGCAAGTGACTGAGTCGCCTTATTGGCAATCTTACACGTCCAATGGAAGGACAAGTGAAGGAAATGTCGCTTGAGTGAGAGACAGTCAAGGGCCAAAATTCCAATCTCAGAACTATTTGAAGACGGAGCTAAAATAGCTTGAACAGCCGTCAAACAATCAGACTCCACAATGACATGATCAATTTGTTTTTCTTTTAGCCAAGAAAGAGCTTCCCTTATCGACATAAGCTCAGCAAGAACTGGGTCAAGCAGAAAAGGATAATGTCCGGAGATAGCAACAATAAAACGGCCTCTATCATTCCTGAGAACAGCAACAAACCCTGTGGCATTCTTATCTTGAAAAACAGTCGTATCAACATTACATTTTAGGAAACCCGCCGATGGTCTAGTCCATCCAGAGTTGATTGCTCTAACTTCCTTAGTCGTACCAGTAACCCTCTTAAAAATCTCCCGAGAAGCCTGTCAATCTTTAATAAAACTATTTGCGAAATTAACAATCATAAGAGGGAAATGTTCTTACCTTACCATACTCTTAGATTGTGATCGTACCAAATGCTCCACAGTATGGCGAGCTGACGTTCGATGATGGAAGTCGACGATATTTGTAATATCTGCGTTAGGAACGAATCCACCCCATGACATGGGAAACGCCAACCTGTCACCGCCCAGACATCTTAAGCTTTCGGGCAACCCACAAGAGCATGATATAGATCTTCTGAATGACCAAAAATATCACAGTCGGTATTGAGCAAAACACCCTTTCGACGTAGACGCTCTTTGCAGGGGAGAAAGTCACGAAGACAACGCCATACAAAATCCTTGATCGTAGGAGGTATAGCCAAATTCCAAAGCTTGTTCCAAGGACCCTCAACGAAAAATTAATGATATCAGTGTACATAGGTAGAGCCAACTTATACCCTGTTTTGACTGAGTAAGCACCATTCGGACTATGATACCAGATAAGTTGATCTGGTGGTTTAGAGCGAGCTATTGGGATTCTGGAAACACGCCCATAAGGCGTTAGCAATCCTTCTAGTAATTGTACATCCCACCCTGATCCCTCCTCATTAAACAAATCACACACCTTAAGATCACCGAACTCCTGAATGGACGGGGAGGTGATGAAAAAATTGTTTACTTCATTGATCCATGGATCAGCAAAAACATTAATAGAGGAGCCATCCCCCAGTCTCCATCTTACACTTTTAAGCAGAATATCCTTAGCCGCAAATATACTCTTCCAAATAAAACTTGAATTGGGACGTTCCTTGGCCTCCAGAAAACTACATGAAGGGAAGTATCTTGCTTTGAAAAGTTTGCTCGGCAGCGAGTCAGAAAAAGCCATAAAGCGCCAGGCTTGTTTACTAAGTATGGCTAGGTTAAAACAATGAAGATCCTGAAAACCCATACCCTTATATTTCTTCGGAGCACAGAGGCGATCCCAACTCGCCCAATGAATTTGCTTTTGGTTATCTGTGCCCGATCCCCACCAATAGGCATTCATCATTTTTTGAATTTCATCGCAGGTGCCTTGGGGAATAAGAAATACACTCATACAATAAGCTGGCAATGCTTGTGCAACTGTCTTGATAACAATCTCTTTCCCCAATTTTGAGAGCAATTTATTTTTCCAGCTCGTGATACGCTTACTAAGTCTATCTTTTATGAAAGCAAAGACCTGCTTCTTCTTCCTCCCAATTAGAGAAGGAAGACTTAAGCATCTCCCATGGTCGATAGGCGTGTTTACCCCTAAGATTGCTTCCACTTCACGTCTTTGAGAAGATTTTGTATTTGAACTGAACATAATACCTGAATTTTGAAAATTAATTGCCTGCCCCAACGCTGCTTCATAGATGGCTAGTGTCCTTTTGATGTTTTGTCCTTCAGAACCGTTCGCTTGAAAGAAAAGGAAGTTGTCATCGGCGAAAAAAAGATGAGAGACACTAGGACTGCCAGGACAAATAGTCACACCATGTATGTCCCCTCTTGCCTCACTTTCCCTTAACAAAGTAGATAAACCTTCAGCGCAGAGAATGAAAAGATACGGTGACAAAGGATCTCCTTGCCTCAAACCACGCTTCGGGATAATAGGTCCTACTTCGAAACCATTAAACACCACAGAATAACGCACAGTAGTGACACACACCATAACAAGCTCCACCCATTTGCTATCAAACCCCAACTTTAACAGGATAAAATGGAGATAATCCCAATCTACTCTATCATAGGCTTTGCTGATATCAATTTTAAGAGCTGCCTCCTCATGTTTCCCTTTCCCTTTGTTCTTTATATAGTGTATAATCTCGAAAGCCACCATGATATTGTCGGTGATGATCCGACCTGGTACTAAAGCCGATTGCATGGGAGAAATGATCCTCGGAAGCAAGGTTTTGAGGCGGTTCGCAATCACCTTTTCTATAAGTTTGTGAATGACGTTGCACAAAGCTATGGGCCGAAGATCTTTTATGCATATAGGATTGTCTTTTTTAGGTATCAGAATAATAACCGTATCATTTAATGTATCCGAAAACTCACATTGCTCCATCCAGTTTTGGAAATTGTCAAAGATGTCAGCTCCCAAGATAGGCCAACACTTCTAAAAAAATGTTGGGTTCATGCCATCAGGGCCAGGAGCCTTGTCCGGGTGCATGTCGAACATTGTTGTCTTGAACTCCTCAAGTCGCACAGGAGCTAGAAGGTAATTGTTGTCCTCCTGATTCACCACTGAATTAACCGAGGCAAAATGTCTGAAATCAGTACCTCCTGACGCTGAAAAGAGCTGATTAAAATAATCGAGGATGACATTGCCTACCCCTTCGTCTTCCACTACTTGCAGCCCATTGTCATCCACTAATGAAGTAATGTGATTCAAACGTTTCCTCTTTGAAGCCTGAGCATGAAAATATTTCGAATTGGCCTCCCCATATTACATCCAAGAAATCTTTGACCTTTGCTTCCAATAAATGTCTTCCTGGGCAAGAAGACAATTAAGATCAAGTTTTAGAGTTTAGAGGGAAGCGTACTGGTGTTTGTTACGGGATATCTCCATTTTCCTCTTGATAGTCTTGATGCGTGCTGAAAAGTTAGACCCGAGATGCTTCTGCCAATTTGTCAAGCTAACGCCACACTCCTTAATCCGAGCCAAAATGTTCATACCAACATTGACCACCTAAAACCCTGAAACAGTCTCAAGGAAACCCTCCTCAGAAAGCCATTTATTCTCAAATCTGAAACAACTAATTCTTTCTGCTGGAAACTGACGTGCAGCCACCAACTTGATGGGATTATGATCAGACGTGGCACTCACCAAATTGTAAAGTTTATAAAAGGGAAAATTATCCATCCACTCCTTGTTAACAAAGGCACGGTCTAACCTCTCCAAGACACGTGAGTTTGAATCTCTCCCTCTTTCCCAAGTGTAGCCAAATCCAAGAAGAGGAATATCTACAAGGTTGCAATCCGAGATACATTGACGAAATCCTTCCATCAAAGAGCTAGGGTAATCCCCTCCACCAAGTTTATCATTAATAGACAGAAGATTATGAAAATCTCCGAAGGAAACCCGAGGCATGGTATGCAGGCGAGAAAGAGAGCGAAGGAGCTCCCAACTAGCACGTTTTCTAGCGTAATCGGGGAAGCCATAAAAACCAGTAAGACGCCATTTGGGATTGCTCGAATCATCAATAATCAGATCAATATGGTTGTTAGAATAGCCTGTAATAGTAGATGAAATAGCACTCATCCAAAACATGGCCAGACCGCCACTACGGCCAAGCCGGTCAACACAGAAACAGTCATACTTCAACATATTTTTTATTTCTTCGATCTTATTAGAAATCGCAATAGTTTAACTTAAAAATAAAATGCAAGGCTTATTAAACCTACCTAGGTCCTTCAGAGAGCGAACTGTCTGGTGGTTGCCTAAACGACGACAGTTTCAAGCTATGTAACTCATGGCTCTTGGCGGGTCTGCTGAGCAAGACCGGCCGCTGGTAAATGATGTGGGATGGTTGACACAATCATATCATCGGTGTTCATCTCATCGACGATAATAATTCCTATATTTCCTTGTCTGGGGCGTTTTTTGGTTTCCTCCATATCCATAATCGAGGCTTCTTTATCATTTGGCCCAATCAAGTGATAGCTCTCCTTTCCATCATATTTCCATTTTCATCTGAAACATTCTAGCCCACATTAGAAGTAGGTCCGAAAGTAGATTTTAGTGTGATCTTATTCGGATAGAAAGAAAATTGATTGCAGATTCTGTGCGGATTCTTCTCTGCAGATTGCGAAAATCTAGAGTCCCGATTTCGTGCAACAAAATCAGCACCAATCTCGCTCCCGGGATCTCGTTTCCACTACACCGTCCATCTTGCAGTTCGTGCCCATACATCGGCGTGGATTTCCTCCGGCCATTCTCTACAGAGCTCCTCCTCTGACCTTTCAAATAACTTGGGACAGCTGGATTAGCTATGCCCTATGATGCCACAAAGATAACATATAAGAGGGAGGCGTTCATAGCTGAAGGTTATTTCCATCGGTGTCGCTCCCTACTTTCTTATACTCTTCTTCCTCATGAGCGGTCCTTCCACGTTTATCCTAACCCGAACTCTCATATAACTATTCCAGGAGTTGCGTCTGTGCGCTGTATCATATTCCAAATAGGTTCCCATCAAGTTTCCAATGATTTTAGCCAACGCCTCCGACGCAAAACCCAAAGGGAGACCATGAAATTGTACCCAAACATCAATATTGATGAAGTCAACATCCGTTGGATTCTCCCCTTCCTTCCATTGATGAACCAACAAAATGCACTTGTTAAACGACCACGGCCCTCCAGCTAACATGTTCTTCATGTCAAAATGGTGATAAAACTGGATTATGTAGAGGTTATTGTCATCCATCGGTTTGATGTACACTCCCCGCATAGGACGCCACAGATTCAACAGCGTTCTTTCTAGCGCCTCTGCATTAATCGCTCTTTCGCCAACCAATTTTCCTAACAGACAAAGCTCATAGTTGATCTCCTCCCTTTGAATATCTTCCGTAGGGATCACAAACTCAGCTTCTTCCTTCTCCCAGATAGACAGTTTCTACAAATCGGATTCCATGTTGCTAAAAGGAAAGACAAGACAAACAGACTGTTAAGAAGAAACTCTCAACTCTCACTATGCACAATCAAGGCATGACCAAAACTTACACTCTGTTGAGAGAAAACGAGAGACAAGACCATGTTAACTAGAGATTACCGTCGATTTTCTTAATAATAGGTTGATTCTTGAGAAAAACCGGCCAATACACTTCTAGCAATTTTTGCACACTAAGCTATGTACTTTTTTTTGCATTAATTGATAAAAATGGATAGATCTTTTTCTTTTAGAATTCAAATTGAAGCTGTTGTTGCACAAAAGTGAGAAAATTTTTCTTTTTACATTTTAATGAAAATTTTTATTTTAAATTATTCTTGTTAAAAAATAAATTACTATTTTATTTATTTAATCCCGCTAATTAATAATATTATCAAATTTTAGGTTATTTATTTATCTCTTTATACTTTAATTAAATTTTTTAAATTATTATTTTTAAAAACTAATTATTTTATCATGAATTTGTTAATAAATTGAATTATTAATTAGTATATATAAGTAATTTTGCTTAAGATAATTTAAGAATGTGTTAAAATATAATATTTAAATTATAAAAAAGTATGTTTAAAAGACATTATAAAAGTTAAAATAAAGTTAGAGTCCTTTCTATTAACTCTCTTTAAAAATACTTCAGTCTTTAAACAAATGAGAATAAAAATATATTTTTATTTTTATTTTAAATTTTATGTTACATTTAATCTTAGTTTAAATTAGTAGATTTATTGTTAGTTTATTACATATTAATAGACATTATTAATGCATGTTTTATTTTAATAAAGTATCTTATTTTATACTATATTTTACTTATTTTTATAATTTTTCTTCTTTTTCGTTAGGGTTAACTAGCAAAAAAACTCAAACATCAATTACATCTCAAATTTTAAAAAATAACAATAAAATGTCCAAATTTTCAATTTTTTCAATTCTAGCCCAATCTTCAAAAAGTGACAATAAAAGGTTCAATTTTTCAATTTTTTTCAATTATATCCCGATGTTATCTATTGTTCTCTCGATTCCTCAACCTTTTGTTTTCTGTTTGTTCTTCTGATGCCCTAAACTACTATCGCATTATAGCGTACCGTATCAGTAAGCTCTTCGTTTTTAGTTCATTCTTCTGATGTCATTAGCAGAGGGCATTGGAGCTGCTTAATCTAAAAATCGAATGGTGAGGGCGTTGAGAGAACAAACTGAAAACGAAGGGAAAAATTAAAATCAATGCGTAAGGTTGTCAGAGCTGCATAATCTGATTTAGGCCATTTTTAAACAACTATGTCATTTTAATTATGTGATTAAACGACATCGCTTCATTGCTCTTCATTTGTTGTGGTTACGTGCATTAATAGTTAAAGTTTATAAAACACGTGGTAAGTCACGTCAGCAAACTTAACGGAAACATTAATGTCATGTTAGAATTGGAAAAAAAAATTAAAAGTTTGAGTATTTTATTGTTATTTTTTGAAGCTCGGGCTAGAATTGAAAAGATTGAAAGTTTATATATTTTATTGCTACTTTTTAAAGTTTGGGTTATAATTGAAAATTTAACATCACTATGTTAAAAACATTACCCAAAAAATTTTTTTTGAGAAAACATTCCCCAAAAATTATAATCTTCTTTCTTCTGTTTGATCCCGCGCTGTAATCCATCTGTTAAAAAGGATTTTGCAGTAACATAGCAATCCTTTGAAAGGTCTCTTCTGTCCTAGGAGGAAATGATCATCAATTCATCACAGACGCTACATAATTGAATTCACGTGAATATAACAAGACAATTGAGGATCAAGCAATGTCCCACGCATCATTGTGGAATAATAATACGAAAAGTTGGTCAACTTTATACTCTTTTATGCAAGTTGAAAGTTGCAATTTAACTCTTGCTACACTACGTGGGCTTTGGAAACTTTCAATCTTTTCCCCTCGGGCTGGGAGTCGATCGGTACGACTATTTGATTGGGGTTGTGTTTTATACATTACCAGAAGAGTTTTTGGTTAAGAGCAGTCAAATATTTCCTAAAGGAATCACAAGAACCACTTGAAAGATAAGACAATCGTTGAATTGGAAAGTTAAGATGCAACAATATCGGTTGTTGGGGTTTTGTTTGAGAATGAAAACTTATATGCAACAAACAGTCAACCATATTCCAAAGGAACAGGAACACCCTCCTGTTATCTTTCTGCCTAATACCCAGAATGATAAAGAGAAGGCAGAAGACAGTTGACTTCTCGAGTCTAGCAATTGTTCCTTTCACCTTCTCTATTTCCAAGCTTATTCAATATAAACAGGTAGTCCTTGGACTGCTACGGATCAAGAAGGTACCAAGTGTAATATAACATAGTAAAATCAAGAGATAACTTGACTGATAATACCATCATCTGGTGCACCTGTCTCACAACTAGGCATGCTTCAAGCGCTACTGATCATGTCAATTTCAACACTTTCAACATTTTCTGAGGAGGTTCTCGCAGGGTTCTGGCTGGTCTTGATTGGGTAAGAAGCCTCCATCGCAATTCCACATTTTCCAGTGAGTGTGTTGAGTAAGTTTCTTTGCATTCTGATGTAACCATTCTCCCCCCATGTGTCTCCCCATGAATTCCTCACTGTCCAATAATCTACACCATCCTCTGTGCCATACCCAACAACAACCACACCGTGGTCTAGAGCTGTCCCACATTCACCAGTAAAAACACCCTGTAAAAGTCGAAAGGAAATGATAAGAATCAACGAGAAAATTGAAACAAAATCTCTTCTTCCATTGTTTAGTACAAGATAGCCTACCGACTGGTAGAATTGTAAAGCCATGCCACCAGCTTCAATGGCTACGCTGACTGGTTGATGCGATACAGCTTTCTGCAACGCTTTCTCATCATAAGGAGTAACATCCTCGTACCCGTCAATTGTAACAACCTTAGCGTTCTTCTGCAATAATCCACAAGCCAGGAATATGTTAGAACAAGTATTCTGACTGAAAGTGCAATGCAATACAACAACTGACCTTGGCCGGGTCGCATTCGAGAGAGGCACCAAGGTAAGGATAGTCTTGTTCGGTGTCCATGCCACCGTTGTCCATGATGAACTGGAATGCATAATCCATAAGCCCTCCATCGCAACCAGCGTTATAAGTCCTGTCACAGTCTACCAGTTCTTGCTCTGATAGGGAAACCAACTCTCCTGTAACTATTTGGTTAATTCCTTCTACCGCAGCTACAGTTGAGAACGCCCAGCAACTGCCTGGTACCGACAAAAACAATGCCTGTTTTAGTTCAAACGCTGTGAAACTTGGGTTTCATCGGTGAAAATCATTGTAACTCAACTATGACTGGTCTAAATTCACGGCCCAGGATGATGTCTACTGTTGACCCACCGAACGCCCCTTGGGGTTGGGCTTTACCTAACTTGGACATTAAAGCAAATAGACCAGTCTTTGTCACGCGGTCTTTGTCAGAATCCAGAAAAGGAACCGAAAGTTACAAAACTACCAGTCTAAGCTACCGTTCAGATTCCTAAAGGAAAAAGAAATATAACTACCAGTCGACAATCACTCCATCGCTTGATCACAAATCAGAATACAATTTCATGCCCATAACAAAGGATCGACACCCACCTCCAGAAATGAATTCTGGAGTGTTTTAATTTATCAAAAACTCTGAATTATAATCCATTACTTGTCTTAATCCCGTTTTAAGCTGGAACAAGTGTTAATTACGTACCACAAGATCCTTGGTCTTTGATGGGTCCAACCGCACCCTTCACTCTCCAGTCTACGGAAGCCGGCAACTTATCGCCGGCGTTGAAAGCGTACCTTTGACTCGGGTTTTTGGACTTCATTATTCTACGTTTGTTGTCAGTTCTGGTGCCCAAGAACTTGGCACGGTACTCATCGTTGGTAAGGTCAGCAAAGCGATTCAACCCAACTTTGTACGTGCGGTTCTGGGAGTTGTGCTCGTCAATGAACCTGAGATTATTCTTAAAGATCTCAAACCTCTCATCTTTCTCTCCAATTCTGTTGAATGTTTTACCGTTCTTTGCCAGCCACCACTGGTATATGCTCAGCACCTCCTCATCGGTCCTCCAGCCAGACGCAGATGGCTGATGTGGCTCAGGGTTCTTGTTTATGTACTTATCGTAGTTAACGATAGACATGTCCAAAGCAGACCCAACAGTGAAGAAGTAGCAGAAGAAGAAAAGGGTAAGCATGGAAACCGCCATAGTTAACAAACTTGACATATGCAGGTTATAGGAAAGATAGGTCGAGAGAAAATAAGAATGGGTTAAGGGAAATGAATGCGCGAGCTTTAAAGAGAGGCAAGAGAGAACATAAGTTATGGGGTCCGTGGGTCGTTCTTGGTCGCTAGAAATGAACAAGAAAGGCTAAGACCAATCCGAGTCCTCCGGTGATTAGTTTAACGTCAACTTGAGGTTTTGTGGAGCTGAGGGCCTGAGGAGGTCAGGTCCGTCAGGAGTTGGCAGGTTAGAGAAGTGCCACATTGAATAATATTCCAGGTTCCTAGTGGTTAGGGCCAGGGCACTTCTATTAACCTACCAGTCAAGCTCGAACCATGTGCCACCTACTGTGCGTCCAATCAAACACCGTTCATGTCATTATAGTAAAACGTTTTCTATAACAATAAGAAGCATAAAGTAAAATTCGTAATAAGAAAAATATGCTGAATGTTTGCCAAATTGCTTCTCCTAAACCTTTAAGTGCAACTTTTCATAATTATAAAAAATTCCCATTTTTTTATGCAAATATACTTTGCTCCCACCCAAAGAAAGGTATTCTCACGGCGTCTCCACTAAGAAAATGAGGGATAGAGAAGGAACTAGAGAAGGGAAAAGGGAAGGCATAAGTTGCCCTTATCCAACTTATTTGCCACTTCTCATAGCCAATTCATTCGTACGTCAACCTTGGCAGTTTGAAACGGAACATCTTAGTTACCCAACAGAGTGGGAACCTGTATCCTTTGCCTGCCATTAAGATGGAGAAGCTTCAAATTCACTACAAGAGACGAGCTACCTGAGATTATCAACTGTTTATCCTAGTAAGTAGACACTGCTCGTTTTGGCCGCGCTCAACTCCAACAGTAATTAACAGATTACAAATCTTATTCAAATCTAGTGGTAAGAATCTCACTTAGACGCTAAATACGAAGAAATCTAATAATATGTAATTTTTGTTATAAAAGATATAAATAATATAGCGTGCTACTAATTGTTAATGCACCACTTAATTGTTAATGCACCAAATGCATCACTTAATAGTTAATGTGTCACTTCTATTATCATGATAGTATTTTATTAGAAATTTTGTACTATAAATAGAAGGGTTAACTTGATGTAAGT
>JANZLH020000407.1:272009-288677 GCA_026770325.2 Erythroxylum fimbriatum
ATCAATTTCTCAATCAAAGTTTCTGCCTATATAAGTGTCATCCTCAACAGTAACACAATCTTCCAAAAATCATAACTCCCTACACCATTTTCCAAAAATTCCATACTTTATATCAATAAAAGATCAGCAAATATTCTACAATTCTCATGAAGGACTTAGAAGCAAATTCCACCCCTAACTAGGTCAAAATCTCCCATGATTATGGCTGCCCTGTTAATGATTGTTAAATCAACATATTACCTAAACCATAAGCAAAGTTCAAACACCCATAACTACCAACTCCAATGTCAAAAAATAGCATATTTTATGGCGATAAAAAGCCATCAAGAAGAGATACAACTTTCATTAAGATCAATTTAGCAAAATCTGTCTCAATTACCCTAGAAAAATTCATCAAAGTTTTAGGTTACAAATTTCGTATTACTGTTCATGCTGCACATATAACTCACTTTCAAGGCAAAATTCAGCACTCTTCAAACCACAATTAGACAGCACTTCCTTCATAAGAATGCTAGCCAAACTTCTCACGTTTAATTTAAGCCAAACCTCATCTCAATTGCTTAACCATACAAAAAGTTATGACCAAAACATTGAAACATATACACATTCAATTTTTCAGCTTTTACACCAATTCTACTCCTATCATTCCAATACCATTTCTACACCAATAAGCACCCCAATTAGTCAATAAATCAGCCAAAATTTCATCAAGACCTTCACTTGAACAAATAGCCACAAAATGGCAGCACACACACACAACTTGCTTTCTTTAATAAATACTCATCTAACATCATCAACTTAATCCAAAACACTTAATTCACCTACTACACATGCTATATCATTCATCTTCAATCATTCTTAAATCAACCAAGAAAATAACCTACCCATTTCAACCAAACACAAGTCCATACAATTAATGCACAAGACATCACAATAAATGCATTAATGAACAAAACAAGACATAAGACATCAATCTTACCTAATTAAGCTTCAAATTTTCCAATTGTCACCAACTTCGTAATTTCCCTTCCCATATACGATCATCATCTTGAAGGCTTAGGTTGAACTTTTATTTTGTGTTTTCTTAAGACCAAAAGAAGAGCAAGCAATGGAGAAGGAGGTGGAAATGATAAGCAAGCAAAAATCAAAAGGAACAAAGAAGAGGAGAGGTACGAAGATGGAGAGAAAACATGAAGAAAATGTTCATTTTTCCTTCAAATATGCAAGTGTCGTGGGCTTAACAAGGGAAACTCAATGCTTGAAGAGTGTCATGACACATGTTATGACACATACCACTTAATAATAATAAAAAAAATCAAATGAATAACATTTAATAAAAGAACCTAATGGAATTTAATCTCTAGTTCATCAAATTTTCAATGGCTTAAATCAATAATTCCGAAAATCATGTATCATATTTGCCAGTGCCACTGGACAGTCATTTCCAGTATCAGAAACCTATCAGTCCGCCACTTGGCAACTTTTTCGGTCCAGAAAATTTTCCCGAAATTTTCCAAAAAAATTCCTAAATTTTCCCAAAAATATAAAACACACAACAATCCACTCCAATTAAATTTTCAAGCGCAAAAATCACATTTTTCATAAAAGTCACATTTAGACACATATACCTGGAAATGTCATGAATGCATGTACAGTCATGTGCATATACAAAAATTACAAATTATGTGTTTAAGGAGGCCATCCCGAATGACCAATTGACCCTTCCCATCGGTGATGGGATGTTACAGAAGGGATTAGGGTGTGTGTTGATGCAGGGAGATAAAGTGATTGCCTACGCTTCTAGGCAATTAAAGCCTTATGAAATGAATTATCCTACTCATGACTTGGAATTGGCTACTATAATTTTTGCATTGAAGATTTGGAGACATTACTTGTATGGAGTAACTACTAGGGTGTTCACAGACCACAAGAGTCTTAAGTACCTCTTGAGCCAGAAAGAGTTGAATTTGAGACAGAGAAGATGGTTAGAATTGTTAAAGGATTATGACTTGATGATAGACTACCATCCGGGGAAAGCTAATGTAGTAGCGGATGCATTGAGTAGGAAGTCCACAATGGCACATGTAGAAATGGTGTACCTTCCTTTGCTGAAGGAATTAGCCAGACTTAATGTGACATTGAGACAAGTTGAGCCTGATTGTGTCTTGGCAAATTTTAGAGTGAGGCTGGTATTGAATGAGAAGATTAAAGAATTGCAGGAAAAGGATGAGTATTTGAGCAAACTTCGGCATGAGCTTAAAAGTGGTAAACATTCTAAGATAGAGATAAGAGAAGATGGATTAATGGTTCTGTGCAACAGATTATGTGTTCCAGACATGTTAGAGCTGAAGGATGAGATTCTTGATGAGGCGCACAATGCTTCTTATGCAATGTACCCAGGGAGTTCGAGGATGTGTCGGGATTTGAAAGAGCATTTTTGGTGGAAAGGAATGAAGAAGGATGTTGCAGAGTATGCTAAAAGATGCTTAGTGTGCTAGTAAGTCAACGCTGAACACCAAGCACCCTCAAGCAAGCTGTATCCTTTGTTGATTCCGGAATGGAAATGAGAAAATATTACAATGGATTTCTTGATGGGATTGCCAAGGACTAGCAGGAAGCATGATGCAATATGGGTGATTGTTGATAGGTTGACTAAGTCAACAAATTTCTTGCCAATTAGACAGACAGATTCTTTAAATGCTTTGGCTAAGAAATATGTGGATCAGATAATTAGACTTCATGGGATTCCAAGTTCGATAGTCTCGGATAGGGATCCTAGGTTCACCTCCAGGTTTTGGGAAAGCTTGTAAGAGGCTTTGAGGACTAAATTGCATTTTGGTACAACTTTCCATCCGTAGACTGATGGACAATTGGAGAGGACAATACGGACTTTGTAGGAAATGTTGAGAGCTTATGCTATGGATTTTAAAGGCTCGTGGGATGATCACCTACCTTTAATTGAGTTTGCTTATAATAATTCCTATCACTCGGGAATTCAAATGGCACCTTATGAAGCTTTGTATGGTAGGAGGTGAAAAACTCCTATTTGTTGGGATGAGGAAGGTGAAAGGAAGATTGTAGGGCCTGAGTTAGTATAGGTTATAGTTGATAAGATTAAAATGGTGAAACAGAGACTCAAAGAAGCTCAAGATAGGATGAAGAGCTACACGGATGCCCATAGAAAATATATGGAATTTGAAGTGGGAGACAAAGTGTTTCTTAGAGTTTCTCCATGGAAAGGTGTTTTGAGATTTGGTAAGAAGGGCAAGCTTAGTCCATGATACATAGGCCCATTTGAGATCATTGAGAGGATTGGGCCTTTAGCTTATAAGTTAGCTTTGCCACCGGAGTTATCTAAGGTTCACAATGTATTCCACATATCAATGTTGAGAAAGTACCAATCGGATCCTTCACATATAGTTCAACCTTCAGAGGTTCAATTAAGGGAGGATTTGACATATGAGGAGCAACCAGTGGAGATCTTAGATTCAAAGGAAAAGGTATTAAGAAACAATATTGTAAAGTTGGTTAAAGTCTTGTGGAGGAACCACTCGATGGAGGAGGCAACTTAGGAGCCTTTGGAAGCCATAAAGGAGAAGTATCCATACCTCTTCATAGACTCAAGTAAGAATTTTGAAGATGAAATTCTTTTAAGAGGGGAGAGTTGTTGGGTTCCGAATTTTTTTTAATTCTTTCTTTTGATTTAATTGTTTTATTTTTTAGTTGAGTCTTTAATTTAGCAAGGTAGAATGGGGTATTGAAAGTTGAAATTAAAGGTTAGAATGTAGTGTTAGAATTAAAGAAGCTTAAGGTTAAGTGGCTTAAAGGTGTAGAGGCATAAAACACAAAGAAGGGCAAAATAGGGAAGTCCAAGTTAGTGAGGGGCAAAATTGGAAGGAATAGGTTTTTGGTGTTTCAAATTAGAAGAAGAACAAGTGAGTGTCGTTAGAACCAAAGAGAAAGAATAAAAACGTGAAAAAGGAGAGGAAAAGAAGAAGATCGTTGGAAAACTTAGAGGGAAGAAGAAAGAAGAAGAAAAAGAAGAGGAATTTAACTTGTTGGAGGTAAGTTTTTATCTTTCTTATGCTAGATTCAAAAAGGGGATTATATAGAGGTTAGGGTTTGTGTTGGAAATGAAGGAAGAAAGAAGAGAAAGATGAACCCAAATTGATTTTGGGATTTTTAAGTTAGGGTTTTGGTTTTTCTAGCCTAGATGGGCTATGGGTAGGTTAGGTTTAAATTCAATTTTAGCTTTGCGTTGATTCTTGAATTTTTGAACTTTCTTTAGAATGTGTTCATTAAATAGAAATTGGTTTAATTGAAGGGAATCAAGAAAACCTCACTCAAGAGAGAGCATAAGGGCAATCTTGAGCTTGGATTTTCGACAATTTAGGTGGGTAATATTTTTATAGTTGTTGTGTGATGGGCAAATGCCCTATATGTATGTATTTGATTAAATTGCGTAAATGTTGAATTGTGGTGAATATTTGAAAATGTATGATGGAATAGGATATGTTATCTTTGAAATAAATGAAACGTATGAAGATATGAGAATTTGATAAAATGAAAGAAGCATAAAATGCAATTTTGCGATTGACTAATTTGAGCGTAGATTTGTTGTGATTGGGCAAGAGAGAAACCCGTTTCGTAGTCACGTGCACGTTGATCTATAGCCTTTTCTCGGCTGCCCGATTGAGGCCACGAGATCCTGAGAAATCGGACTCGTTTTATTCACGTTGTAAACCGTTTTGTTCCACGGAAACTCTCTAGCCATTTGGTGTGCATTTTCATTATGATTTTGTTGAGTATGATGCATAATAAAGTGTTATGATTGATATAAGATTTCATGATATGCGTTATGTGATAAAGTTTGGTTAATTATGAATTATGTGATGAATTTGCGAATGTATTGGATTGGTTGATTTAGGTGTATTTATGCGTTATGTGATAAATTTGGGCTGATTATTAATTATGTGATATATTGCGAATGAATTGGATTGCTTGAAATATGTGTATTTATGCTTGTTGTATGGCTCATTGCCGATGGCTATAAACGTATTAGCCACTGAGCGGAGTCACTCACCCCACTTTCCCTCCTCAGGTGCAAATCAAGACAAGCGTTGAACCTTGCAAGGCATCGGAAAACTCCAAGACATTAGATACTTTTTTACTAAGTTAGTGACTAGCCTTTTGGATAGCTTTACAAGCATATCAAACGTCGAGCATCTCATGTATTTTGTATCTTGTGCTTAGTTCATGATGGACATGTTGATATGTAACTAAAGCTATGCATGAACATTCATTTTGATTGGAAATGAGAATGAGAATTCAAGCATTCTCCTTTTGTGTATGATTGTGTTATTTATAGATATTGTATGAGATTGTGTATGACTTTTGTGAATGAGGAATGGGCATGCGCATATACTTCCTTGTTGAGTTTGCTGTTGGGTAATTGCCTTGGAATAGCTTATTGGAGATTTGAATTGTGTATGAGTTGAATTGGTTGAGGTGGAGATTAATAGTACCGAAGAGTATGTGGTAGTGGGTGAATATGTGAAGTTGATGTGTTGGTAAGCCATCCTAAGTGTAGGAATGGTGTTTAGAAAGTTCAATGGAAAACTGTATTGATCTAGATATAATTAGCCGAAGTTGTCTTAATAAAAGTTGTAGTCTATATTTCCAGTTTTCTAACGCTATAAAGTATGACATTTTTCGATATCAGGGATGGAAGTTATGATCGATTGAAGTCTTGATGTTGTGTTAGGATGAACTATCAGGACAGAAACTTTGAGTGAAATTTTGACCCTCTTAAAGTTAGAAATTGTTCTTAGGGTCTCATTAAAGTTGTAGTTTGTCTTTTTATCTTTTCATTGATATAAAGTATGGAATTTTTGGACAATGGAGTAGAAAGTTATGAGGTTTAGAAGTTCTGTTGCTGTTCAGGATGAGCTTCTCGACCAGTCACTTTTGCGTGGATTTTTGATCCCCTTAGAGACCGAAATTATTTTTAAGTCCTTCATGGAAGTTGTAGAGCGTTCTTTTACCTTTACATTGATACCAAATTTGCAAATTTTGAAGTTATGAGTAAGAAGTTATGAATGTTTGAAGTTAGGAGGTCGGATTGAGAATTTTGCGGCCAGCTGGCCCGCGCGAGCGCCCGTGCGCGGCTTTAGAATCGTAAGACAAAGGGGGAACAAATATTCTAAAGAAGTCGGTCTGAAATTCCAAACGGAAGTTCCCCAATTATGTTCAGTAAGTTATAAGTAATGAGTCCTCCATGCTTTTATGATTCCGAATGTTGGACTTCGGAAGCGGGGTCTAACATAAACATTTCACTTGTAAAGAACTGTTCATTTGGATATCGCATGCTGTCTACATAGGGGAATTATTAATAATGATATGGAATGCTCATTAGTAAGAACAACTTACTTGGTGGTAATACTTTTCTTAGTAAAGTATAAAAGA
Source organism: Erythroxylum fimbriatum (assembly GCA_026770325.2). Classification (NCBI taxonomy): domain Eukaryota; kingdom Viridiplantae; phylum Streptophyta; class Magnoliopsida; order Malpighiales; family Erythroxylaceae; genus Erythroxylum; species Erythroxylum fimbriatum. The sequence continues at coordinate 278,475 of JANZLH020000407.1, forward strand.
ATGGAAGTGTTTACAAGCATATCTTATGGTAGTTTACCATTCAACATTATTAGGATAATCACATCCTATAATGCAAGGGATTAGTATCTTTTATATTTAATACATTATCAAAATTATTAGTTGATTTAAGTTTATAGGTAGTATTTCTTTAAGGAAATGCATAGTTATTTCAATTCTTTATTGTTTTGTATGTATGTGTTGTAATACCTGTAATGTCAATAAACAAGTATGTCTAAATATAATGATTAGTTATTAATCAATTATTATATGGATGATAATTAGAAACTTTATGACTTTTTGATTCGATAGGTAATTGAGAAAACAATTAAAGTTTTTATTCAAAAATTGCATCAAATTAATTAAAAATAACAAAGTTTGGATAATAAATGTGTCGTTGTGAAAACGTCCGGATAATAAATGTGTCGTTGTGAAAACTATGTGTTTGAAAAAATAACTATTGCATCCATGGATATTTTCATGGAATTCAATAAAGGTAAGGATTTGAGTGGAGATAATTTTGAAATATAGAGTATGAAAATTAAATACGTATTGGAAGAGAGAGAGAGATTTTGACTCACAAATTAAAATCATAAAAGTACCAAAGGAGGACACTATGACTCAACATGATAATATAGAAAAAATGTGAGGCGTATGATTTATGTAAAAAGGATAACTCGTTAGCTTGGCACAACATATAAATGATGATGTTATACAGAGTTTAGTATGTATGACTATATCTATGATATATGGTCTATACTGGTGGCGTCCTAGTGACCAAATTATGATCACTCAACTATTAAATTTGACATATATAAAATAAAAAATAAAGAATATAGGAAAAGAAGAGATCAAGGCATTCAATAGAGAGGCATTCAATAGAGAGGCATTATAAGATAATGTCAAATATAGTTAGTAAGCTGAGGGATGTTGATCATATCTTATCAAGATACGTAACAAGTGTAATTTTCCATACAATCTTCACGTTTTCGTTGGGAGCAAGTGAAAATGCACTTAACCTATAACAAGAATATCAAGATGATGGAGAATGGTAAAAGACACCTATTATAGCAAATGAACATATTGAGGCTTTTGAGTTACATAATGAGATATATTTGGCTAAGTAATGCCCATATGAAGCTACATGTAAAAAATGGAAATAAAGCCTTTTATAATTCTCATGATCCCAGTAAGGGATAAAGCTAATTAAATTGGAAAAGGAAAAAGGACCTTCCAGGAAGAAAAATATGAGACAAGGTGGAAATATATAAAGATGACTAGTGTTGAGGTCTATGGAATAGACACTTACAAATTAGTTATGAATGGTGGTTATGCCTTTATCTTACATGATATGACTTTTACTACCCATAATTTGATAAAATCTTATTTATGTCATGCTTCTTATTAGTGTTGGATTCAACATTAAATTCCATACCGGTAGAAAAGGGTAATTTTATTGGAATTATAATAATCATGATTTTATATTGGATAATTTATGATATTGAATGCTGTTTGTTAAACAAATAAAATTAGTTTTTATTTTAATAACAATATTTATTGCTTATAATATCAATATAAATTTGTGGCATATTAAACTTGGTCATATTGGATAAATATGAATAAATTAACTAATCAAACTAGATCTTTTAGAAGACCTACATAAGGTATAATTGTCTACTTGAGAACACTGTTTAGTAAAAAAAAAGACGCGAAAACACTGTTTAACATAACACGTTCATCCAATTTGTCGTAACATACCATATGTAAATTCTGAAAGGTGGATTGGATAAGCTAACAAATGAACTCAAAATATGCATTAAATACGCTTAAACTTTTATCTGTACAATATTTAAGGAAAGACATGACTATGATAAAAGAGAGTTAATACTGTAACATATGAATCATAACTACGATAAAAGAGAGTTAATACTGTAACATGTGAATTATCCTAGGCATACATAACTGGCTAGTAAGGATAAGATAAGTCATATTCTCAACCTATATTGTACGAGAATCTTTTGCAACTATGTGGACCTCAAACTAAAGTATCCTCTTTACTCAAGTTCTGATTCTCAATAATTGAGTTAATGTTTGCCATATTATAATATTGTTAGAAAAGTTATGTATGATTTGATATAATGGGACATTCTAAAAAAGTGAGTTAATTTAACGTAACGAGAAACAGAGAATATTATTATAAATCTAAGTCTACTCCAAGATGTATTTAAAAGGGTTCACCTTTTTGGTATAAGTGGTATTAATACAATGAACGATCTAAAGTATAACGTACTAAATCCACTAAAGGATTGATTCATTTATCAAAATGCTATATATATATTCCTAACAGATATATACTAATATGCTCTTATTGAATGTTAATTACATAAGTTATTCAATAAGTATGAGAATTGTAGATTTTTAATCGATTAATCCCACCGTATATGAGTGGGAGATGAAAGATATAGATATTCATAATGATGATATCCAATATCTTTCATGTAGTTATAAATAATTACATTATTATTGTGATAATTATTCAAGATAGTTGATGCCTTTTTCATCGTTAATAATATTTAAGTTCCTGATCTTTTAAAAGAGTAAAAAGATAAAAAACAATAAGACAAAAATATATATATGAAAACCAGTAGAGACAAAAAAATGAAGTATAAAATTTTATAATAAAGTAATAGGTTCTTTAGTTAATGAATAAGAAAGCAAAAATTTGTAAGCTAATTTTGTTTACCTATCAATAAATATTTTCGATTTTATCATATTATTCGTATTAAAAATTAACAAAGCATTAATTACCTATTTTAAATAATTTTAAGGGTTAATTACCAAAAAAGCCCAAACTTTTGTTAATTTTTCAATTATAGCCCAAACTTTTAAAAGTAGCAATAATATATTCAAATTTTCAAAATTTTCAATTCTAGCCCAATCTTCAAAAATTAGCATTAAAATGCTCAAACTTTTAATTTTTTCAATTCTAGTATGATATTTTCTATTGTTTTCTCGATGCTCTCAGCCCTTTGTTTTCTGTTTGTTCTTCTAACGCTTTAAACTACTCTCGCATTATAGTATACTGTACGAGTAAGCTCTTCATTTTTAATTTATTCTCCTGATGTCCTTTGTGTGAGGGCGTTGAGGTTGTGTAATCTAAAAATCGAAGGGTGAGGGTATCGAGAGAAAAAATTGAAAACGAAGGAAAAAACTGAAATCAAAATGTAAAATTGTTGAGGTTGTGTAATATGATTTAGGTCATTTTTAAATAACCATGCCATTTTAATTATGTAGGTAAACAATGTCGTTTCATTAATTTTCATTTGTTATGCTAATTTTAGTTACATGTATTAATAGTTAAAGTTTTTGAAACACATGGCAAGTCACCTCAACAAACTTAATGGAAACACTAACGTTGGGCTATAATTGAACAAAATTCAAAGTTTGAGTATTTTACTGCTACTTTTTAAAGTTTGAGCTAGAATTGAAAAAATTGAAAGTTCGGATATTTTATTGCTATTTTTTAAAGTTCGAGTTATAATTAAAAAATTGACAAAAGTGTGGTTTTTTGATAATTAACCTAATTTTAATAAAAGCTTAAACCCACAAATAAACTTCTAAAATTTAAGATAAAGAAGTATTTCAAAATACCTTTCTTCTAGTAATTTCTTACCCTTTTTGCTTCAATATGTAATATATCTTTTTAAAGCACAACTTATTATTAGATTAATATTCATAATTAAATGAGCAAATTGCATAAAAAAATGTCATTGATATAATAAAGTTTGGAAAATTTAAAACCAATAACTTGATATTTACAGGATAAAAATAAAATAAAATATTTTAAAATTTTCAATTAGAGTGAAAATCGCTTTTTTCATATTTAAATCTAGTTAAAAAATAATTGGGTAGGAGAGAAGTACCATATTAATGAAATATTCCAATGATCATGTTAAAATTCATTTAATTATACATTTTAAACTATGTGACATCGTAAATCAATATGCCCGTAATCTATAAATTTCTAAAGTAAAAACGGCGGGTCACTTGGTATGATCACGGTAAATCGTAAAGTTAAAGCGTTCGTTACGCCTGAAACTATGGAACGACATGTCGTATAGCGGGAATATTTTTCAAACCGCGAAACAAAGCCCACATCCACAGGGGTCTGAAACCATTTGCGGTAGTAGTCTTTACGCATCGAATGCGACGACGGCGATGGCGGCGATGGGCTGTTGCGTCTCCGTCTCCAAAGTCCTCTCATGAAAACCCCTCCACTCGTTTAAAAATTGTTCTCTTCCATCTCTCGCTTCCACACCTTTAAAACCATAGATGGCCTCTTCCCTTACTCACATCTTGGCCCAAGACCTCGAAGACCAGCTCTGCGCCACTGCACAACCAGAAGAGGACGAGCAACAGGAGCAATCCTCTTCTCCCTTTTCAGACACGACCTTGCCCAGCGGGTACCTCAGCGGCGAGGCTAGAGTCAACCGAGCATGGGCTCATTGGACAAAGCTAGGACGGCCAAAGTTGATAGTTGCGCCGATGGTGGACAACTCGGAACTGCCGTTTCGGATGCTATGTAGAAAGTACTGTGCGGAGGCTGCTTATACTCCTATGCTGCATTCGAGGATTTTCACTGAGAACGACAAGTATCGAAGCCAGGAATTCACTACTTGTAAGGTACTAGGAATTCTGCCTGTCCAATTAGTGTTCTTAATTGATACTTGTTAAAGTTTGATGCTTTTTATAGATTTGTATGGTCTTAATTAGTTTTCTGAATCATGTGTTTGATAATTACCTTATGGTGTTTATTGCTTAAGCCTAACGAATTAATAGTCATATCTTCAACGATGCTGAAGAGTGTGCCTTAATGATGAACTGTGTGAGGCAATTTACATCTATTTCTGTTCTTGTGGATTACTTTTAACTTCAAGATAATTGCAGGAGGACCGTCCTTTGTTTGTCCAATTTTGTGCGAATGATCCTAACACTTTGTTGGAAGCTGCCCGGAGGGTAGAACCCTTTTGTGATTATATCGACATTAATCTCGGGTAAGGATTATATCTTTCAGTTTATGCTTATCGACTTCTTTTAGATGCTGTGACGTACTAATTGATGCTTCTTGAGCATTTTCATGGGGGATTCTTTGGATGGTATGTTGTCTCTTAAATCGTTTAGGGAAAATTGAGGCTCACTTTTGCATGCCACCAGTTCTTATTGGATTTTACATATATTCCTGGTATATACCAAGTTAGCTGCACTAGGAAATGGAGCAAAGGGCTTCACATTCATAAATCTTCTACGATTGTTCTCTGTCTATCTGCAATGTCATCTGTTGTCGAGAGATTTATTTTGTAGCTTTAGTTTTGGTGGCGCTGCAAAGAAGAAAAGACTCTTTGAATTCACATTAGCATAAATTGATGTAATCCTGGCACACATACAGAGAAAATGATACATAAGCTAGTCAACAGCGAAGACATCGTTCTGGAAGACAAATCAAATGTAAAACTGAACACTTTTATGGAATGAAAGTCTTAAACCAGTGATGATTGGCTTAACATGAGAAGATAATAAAATTGGAGAAAACAATGTCTATTTCTATAAGAACTTTTTAACAGTAGAACTTAGAATAGTAGTGCAGTTGAAGTTATTTACATCTTTCAAATTATTGAATTCAATTTGATAGTCTTATATTCACACACATGATTAAAACAAGTTCAAGTATCGATATCTTTCCTACAAACACTGTAAAACTGAAATGTATTATGCATGAAATTGGAATGAAGAAATAGTCTTCATAGGGATCATCACATTTACAAAAATTATAATCCTTAGCTTTTTATTAGTGAAGAAGCTTAAAATTTTATCACTCTTAAGTTGACAAAAGATTTCATACTTGTTCTTTGTTATGGATTAAAAGATCATGCTTCAGTACTTTACTGAAATTGTTTTTGGCATATATGGTTTCCATGTAGGTGTCCTCAGAGGATTGCCAAGCGTGGGAATTATGGAGCTTTCCTAATGGATAACCTTCCACTTGTGAAAGCTTTAATTGAAAAACTAGCTACCAATCTTAATGTACCTGTTTCATGCAAAATACGTACCTTCCCAAAATTGGAGGATACAATTGCTTACGCCAAAATGCTAGAGGAAGCTGGTTGCTTGCTTTTAGCTGTTCATGGTCGAACAAGAGATGAGAAAGATGGGAAAAAAATTCGAGCTGACTGGAAGGTAATCAAAGCTGTGAAAAATGCTTTAAGAATCCCAGTTCTTGCTAATGGGAACATTCGGCACATGGAAGATGTTCAGCAGTGTTTGGAAGAGACTGGTGCCGATGGGGTGCTATCAGCTGAGACTCTCCTTGAGAATCCAGCTTTGTTTGCAGGATTTAGAACTGCCGAACGGGTAGTTCATGGTGAGAAAAGCATTGAAGATGGAAATCTTGACCAGGCAGACTTACTGGTTGAATATTTGAAGCTTTGTGAAAGATACCCTGTGCCGTGGAGGATTATCCGATCTCACGTGCACAAGATGTTGGGAGATTGGTTTAGAATTTATCCTCATTTAAGAGAGAGTCTTAATGCGCAGTCCAGACTGACCTTTGAATTTCTATATAACATAGTAGATCAACTTAGAGAATTGGGCGTCGAGAAGCCACTTTATTTGAAGAAGGCTGATAAAAATTTAGCAGGAGCTGCAGATGGTTCGGATTAGTGAGTTCTATCATGTCACACCTTTAATAGGGTTGTAGGTGACAATTCACTACCCATTTTAAAATGCTATTCTTTGGTCATCAAATGTTTTAGTCATAATGGTGGCACATCTATTCCTCTGAAGAAGTAGAAAGCTCGTATCAGAAGAACACCATATTTTGTTTAATTCTCCCGTGATATCCTTAGCTTACACCTTTTATGTGGTGGTTGTCAATGGAGATTTTGAAGTGTCAAGCCTTGCGAATTGTGAGTTGGAAGTGTAAAGACTAGAATATGAAAGAATTCGAATGCAAAATGCTTGATCATTTATCTTATTGATAAAAGTGTACATTTATATACATTTCAATTATTAATGTGAACCATTGCTCTATTATTGTTTTGATTTAATGACTGTTATTTACAACAGAGTTCTGACAATAACAAATGGCAGTTATTTGGACAGTTGTAACATTGTTATAATCTGATGAAGTGCAGGTCCAATGGAACACTTCTAGAATGCTGAAGAAAAATAAAGATTGGATTTGGGTCAAGTCTGCTGAAGTACATCTTAGGCTTGTGTGAGCTGAAGGGATCCAGCCCACGTGTAGATTATGTTGGTCTGTCAGTTGCTAGCCTTTCTGTATTGTCGAAGTCTTCTCCAACATTCCCTGTCAAGCGAGAGTGAGGAAGAATCGAGACTCGAAGCTTGGAGATAAACGTCGATGTTTTGGCTATCGTGAGCGATTTTGTGAGTAAGTCGGCTAACTGATCTTCACTATTTACATACCTCACATCTAATTCTCCACTGGTTATTTTATCTCATATGAAATGTACATCGACTTTGATGTGTTTTGCATGAACATGAAAGACTAGATTTTGGGCAAGTAATCGAGCCCCATTATTGTCACACTAGAGAATTGGTGTGTGTTGTAGAGTAAACCCCAATTCTCGTAGTAACGAGTGTAGCCATAGGAACTCTTTAAAGATTTGAGCTAAGGCTCTGTATTCTGCTTCAGTACTGGAGCGGGATACAGTTGTTTGCTTCTTTGAGCTCCAAAATACCAGATTGCCCCCTACGAGGACACGACAGCCAGTTGTGGACTTCCTATCATCTGGATCCCCCACCTAATCAAAGTCAATATAAGCGTGTAGGGACAAAGGTTGGGGTGAGGAACGAAAATGAAAGGCAAGTGAAGTAGTTCCCTTTAGGTGTCGAAGTACTCTTTTACATGCAATCCAGTGTTTGTTGAGAGGGCTCGATAAAAATTAACTTATTGACAGAGAAGTGGATGTCAGGATGTGTGTGACACAGGTATTGGACACCGAGGATGCTCCGATATAAGGTGGGATTAGCAAAGGGATTACCATCATGAGTAGAGAGCTTGGTGCCAAGCGCAAGAGGAGTTGGACATGGTGAGCATTTAGACATGTTGGCGCGATCAAGGAGATCCAAGATGTACTGCCTCTAGGAAAGGGATAATCTTGTCTTGTCCCTATAGGCTTCAAAACCAAGAAAGTGATTAATACTTCCCAAAGTTTTTAAGGCAAATTTGTTATGGAGTTGCTGAATGATCAATGTGATATCTGTAGTTGAGTTCCCTGTTATTAAAATGTCGTCAACATAGATAAATAACAATAATAGAGAACCATGATGCTTCTTGTAGCATAGGGAGGTGTCAGATAGAGAATTAGTAAAACCGCATTGAAGGAGTGTAGACTTGAGAGTGTTGTAACGTGCTCTCGGGGCCTGCTTGAGGCCATAGAGAGCTTTGTCTAGTTTACAGACATACGTAGGTTGTGTAGGATCTGTGAAGCCAGCTAGTTGAGCAATGTAGATGTCTTCGAGTAATGAGTCATTCAGGAATGCATGGTTGACATCTATTTGCTGGATGTCCCAATTGTGAGAAACCGCAAGAGAGAGAATGACTTTGATGGTTGATGATTTCACGACAGGAGTGAATGTTTCGGTGAAATCAAGGCCTGGGGTTTGATTGAACCTTTTGGCTACAAGGCGAGCCTTGTATTTATCAATGGCTCCAGTGGACTTGTATTTTATGCGGAACACCCACTTGGTACCCAACAGCTTCATTGAGGATTTATAGGGGACTAAATGCCAGGTTTGGTTCAGGTTTAGGGGTCGAATTTCATCTGTCATGGCCTGTCGCCATAAAGGGTCTTTAAGAGCTTCTGTAGGAGTTTGGGGTTCGGATGTAGTTCTTTTGCATGGGATGAGAATTAGGGATAGGGTGTAGAGGGGAGCGGTGAATAGGAGAGGGGACAGGTTGGTGGAGAGAGTGTATAGGAGAAATATGTGGGGATGATAAAGAATGAACAGGAAGAGTATTAGAGGAGTTTACTTGTGTTGCAGTGAGTGAAGGAGTTTGTTGCAAGGGAGATTCCACTGCCCGAGACTGAGCAGGAAGAGCCTGTTGAGCATCTGTCAGGACAGAAAAGGGTAGGCTAAGAGAGGTTGTAGAAGAAGATGGGGGTTTAGAAAAAAGTTCAGGAAAAGGAAAGTCCTGTTCATTGAATCAAACATGTCTAGAGATGTAAATAGAGCCTTTAGGATGTAGACACTTGTAGCCTTTATGAAAGGGGCTATATCCAAGAAAGACACTTACTAGTGTGGAAGCCAAATTTGTGTTTATTGTAAAAACGTAGCAAGGGAAAACATGCACACCCAAAGACCTTGAGATGAGCATAGGAAGGCTTTTTGTGAAAAAGTTTTTGAAATGGAGACTGATTATGAAGAGTTGGTGTGGGTAGGTTATTGATGAGGTAAGTTGCGGTTTGAAAGGCTTCAAGCCAATATGTCAGAGGTAATTTGGCATGTGAGAGTAGTGTGAGTCCGGTTTCAGTGATATGTCTGTGCTTACATTCCGCAATACCATTTTGCTGATGGGTATAATGGCAACTAAATCTTTGTTGGATTCTGTGGGTGGTAAGAAATGGAAGTAGGGCAGTAAATTCACCACCCATGTCGCTGTGTAGGGCTTTGATTTTCTAGTTCAGTTGCAATTCAACAAATGTTTTGAATTGTGTAAAAACTGTTAAAGCCTCTGATTTGTGGTTGAGTGGATAAAGCCATGTGAATCTGGAAAAGGCATCAACAAAAATGATGTAGTATCTGTGTCCAGCTGTGGAAGGATAAGGACTGGGACCCCATATGTCTGTGTGAATTGTTTCTAGTGTTGTAGTAGAAGAGATGTGATGTGTGTGAAAGGGTAACTTATAGTGTTTACCATATTAACAGGAGTCACAAAATCGTAGAGACTGAGGGGAAACTTGTTGATTCATTGTTTGCAAAACATGTTGTGATAAAGTAGCATTAGGATGCCCTAATTGAGCATGCCACATATTTACATGGAACTCAGAGAGTAAAGCAATACATGTTTTAGGGAAAGTAAACTGAGACATGGGATTGATAGAGTTGATGATGGGGAGGCTTTAAGGGTGTACAGGCGATTCTTAAGCAGTCCCTTGAGTAGGATCTTCCCTGTGAGTTTGTCCT
>JANZLH020000407.1:302106-319093 GCA_026770325.2 Erythroxylum fimbriatum
ATACTTTAAATAATATTTATATGCATAAATAATTTTTATTACAAAATAAAATATAGTTAAAATTAAAAGTGATTTTTATTTTTATGTTGTCAAATAGTCTACTATATAAAGCTCTTTCAAAAAGCTCTTTTTAAATGACAACCAAATAGTTAACTAGCTTCTTAGAAAAGTTCTTTTAAAAAAAATCTATAGAAAAAAGCTTTATTTACAAAAGTTTTACTGATATAAGCCTAATCAAACAAAAACTTAATAAGGTTACTATAAGTACGTATTAAGGTTTTATGCTACTTGCTTAAATAAGTTTGTAGATATAAAGTTCTTTGACCCTTTAAGAGGCTCACACATTAATTAACAAAGGTACAAAAAGACGCTAACGGTACAAAGTTATACAACATTCGTAAAGGTTGATCAAAAATTTTAGTAGGTTGTTCATATATTGAGTAGCTTGTTCATCTAGAAATGGTTAACAAAGTAGATGATTTTTTTGCATTTTCTCCATTATATAAGTTTATGGTTGATCATGGACTAATAATTAAGGTCATGTTATGATTAACATGTGGTACTGGAGCAGTTCTATGATTGTATGAATTTGAATGAAGACTTTTAAGTTCCTCCATAATGGAATCAAAGAAATTAATATGTTTTTTCTTATATAAACTGTATATTTGTTATTTGAATTGATTTTGAACAAGTATTGCATGGAAAACAAACTTTGGTGATTTTTTAGTGAAAATCATGAGAAAAGTCACCAAAAAAATCATTTTTCCAGCAGCAGGAAGAATGCAACATGAAGATGTAACCGAGTGAAGTATGAGATGCGAGCAACAACTGTCACACACACACTAGACAGCTAGCTCATGCAAGCACTAAACGTTTGATGCATGTCTGACGCATGTGGAGCACATGCCTAAGGCTGTGGGTGCATTTACGTGTCTGGTGCATGTTGCACATGTGCCATATGGCTACAGGTGCATTATTATGCAGAAGGCACGTGTGCTGCATACGCCATAAAAGGTTCTACACGTCTGGAGAGCGTTAGGCGCATATAAACCATAAGGTGTGCGTGCGTCTGTGCACTTGTAGCGTATAACCTCACGCACCTCATACATTCAATTTTCACGTAAGCTGGTGTATGCAGTTGTGCTGACGTCAACACACTACATGACAAAAAGCTCAAAATTTTTAGAATTTACAAAATAATCTTTTAAGTTATTTGGGTCAATTTCAAGGTCTTGCAAATTCATAAAATGAGTTTTTTTTTTAATTTTTCTAGATTAATTACATAGTAATAAATAAGGTTTAACTTTAGAAAAGATTTAAATAAGGTTAACAAAGCCATAATTAAGTGAATTTTTCATGCAATTAACTTGAAATAAAAGAGATTCATGTGGTTTTAGTATCTCATAAGACACATTTGTTATTTTGTATTGCATGATTATCACTTTCTTGAGATTTTCTTTGTAATAAATTCTCAAATAAAGTTTATTGATAATGTTCTGATATGTGTTAATGAGAATGTATATGAAGATTTTGCATTAATCACCAGTAAGTTGCCACATATTTATGCTTATATAGATGAATATGGGGATAACATACAAATTATCTCTTATGCTGGTGGATTAGTTTGGGTATTAATTAGAATGTAGTCACTATAGTGACTTTTGAAGTTAGCATTTGGAGTGATCTGCTTACATACTGGGGGATATTTTTGATCTTGTATCTGGTTATTTTGCCCTTCAGTGTTGGCCTTATGAGATTTTAAGATATGTGTAAAGTTATTTGATGGTGGATAGCCATTGTTTGAGAGATCTATTCGCCCATAGCATAAGAATTAATGGTGTGTTTTTATGTAGAGATCTTATCTATATATATCTATATATATATATTATAAATTCAACTCATAGGTGTTCCATATTATATATGATAAGATGCTCATTATAGATATTTTTGTGGCTTTAAGTATCGTTATTATCTTACATTTGTGTTGATCATTTACATTATCAATTTTGCAGTCACTTTTCTTTTTTGTAAATAATGACAATGTTTCAATTTAAACCCTCATTGGTTTCAGTTTTAAGAAATGGAAACAAGATGTAGAGTTTGCTCTGGAGATGACGGATTTCAACATGGCCATAATCGAAGATAGACTATCAACACCTATATCCATCAATTCAAAGATTGAGAGAACAATATATGCAGCCTGAGAAAGGTCAAGTAGAATGTGTTATTTGACTATAAAAAGATCCATATTAGACTATCTGTTGAGTGGATATCAATGTCTAACAAGGATATAAAGTATCGTCTATCATGCACTGAATTTTCATTTAGTTTTCTCAATTATTATTTAGTCCTATTAATTTGTATTTTTCTTACATGGTGTGATTTTTACAATTATTTTTATTCTTAAACTTGAATTTTTAAGTAGTTTGTATTTTGGTGCTTAGAAAATTGAGTTTTGTTAGAATTAGTTTAACAAGGAGAGATTTTGAGAATAATTGATGGAAATTGGGAATAAATTTGGTTACTGGAAAATTTTAGAGAAATAATCAAGAATAATTGATGTTATTGAATACATTGGAGAAAAATGTGTTAGAGATGAAATAAATTACAATTATTAGAGAAAAATATTTTGAGGTCATTAGTGAGCTAATTAGGTATCAAAATAAGTGAATATATATTAGAAAAATAAAAATAAAAGGTGGATAGACAAATGAGGACATAAAGTGAAATAAGTAGAAGAAGTCTCATTAAGGACATAATTGAAATTTTACACTATAGGACATAGACGATTTTTTTTAAATAAGTTATTTAGGGTTTAAGAACTGCAAAAAAAGAGGGAGTTGGGACAGAAGGGGATGACACTTCTAGAGAAGAAGAGGAAGAGAGAGCAAAGGGAAAAAAAAGAGAGAGAGGTTGGGATTGAATCCCTTCCTAAATCCTTCTTGAAACAAACTTTTATTTGATATTTTAAAGAAAAAATTTGAAGAGAAGATTGATCTTTCATGGCTATTTATATATGTTCTAATTGGTTATAAAAGAAATAGTTTAGTTTAACAGATATAGGTTAATAAGTTTAGTTGTTCCATTTTAGACGTGAACGACTGAGTTGTTTTGCTCTAATTATTTCGGGGTTATGAATTGCAAATTTGACAAAGTGTAAAACAAAAAAGTTATAGATATACACATCTAGTTTATTTCCATAAAAAGGAAATTGCTCAGATTTTACAAGTTAAGAGAAATAGTTGAATTTTAAAAAAATATTATGTCTTATAGGATTGAAGTTGAGCCCGAGATTATACTCATGATTTGAGTGCCTAGAGAATTGATCTAGAAGTTAGTTAAAAGATAAAAGTTGTAAGTTTAGATGTTGAGTAATTATTTGTAAAATATTTTAGATAAATGCTTGTTGAGAATTCGTTGCTCTATGAGTAAATTTTGTGATTGTGGTAAGTCATTGTGAACGTCCCATAAAAAGGTTGTTTATGTGAATTCAAAGAGTAGGAAATATGTGAATACTTATGAGAATTTTTTAAAGTTATCAATAATGTTATGTATGAATATTGTCTTGATTATTAAATTTTGTTGAGATTTTATAAAATGTGCCTTAAACTTTTTGCTAGAGTTGAAATTGGTTGTTTGTTTGGAAATGTAAAGTGAAAGGAATTGCCCTCCATGTAGAGTTTGGTCTGATCATTTATTTTATATGAAGTGAGTGATGATTGACTGGTTGATTAAGACGTGAGATTGTACAATTACAAGGATAGAAAATTATTTCCATCCCAAAAAATAATATGGCTTGTATTTATCACTTAAAATTTCAAGTACTAATCGATCAGAGGATGAAAAAGTGTTGAACTAGTATCTGGATTCATTAGTTTATACAAATTATTTTGGAGTTTGAATATTCACTCCAACAAAGTTCTAATCTCAATGTTTTAGTTTGAGTAATTGGCAGAGCAAAACTATGGTGGGTAAACTATGAGCAAACAAGAAGGTGTTCCAATTATGGCAGAACAAAGAAATGGTGGCCCGACAGAAGGGTACTTGGATTGTGGCAGACTTTAGGGAAAATGGGGGCAGATGAGAGGAGAAACTTAGTTTAGGATTTTGTTTAAAGTTTTATTATCTACAGTACTATTTGGTTTAATTTTAGTAATATTTGACGTGGACTTCCCTTGAAACTTGGCATCCCACGAGTAATTCAAGATAATTGACATGACTTGCTACGTTAACTTTGTTAACAGATGTTACATCAGCTTCGTTAACAAACAAACTAACATCGGATTATTTTTGCAAAAAATTGAAAGTTTAGGTATTTTTCCTCATTTTTTAAATTTCGAGCTATAATTGTAAAATTTTGCAAAGTTTGAGAATTCTTTTAGTAAATAACCCTAAAATGAATGAAAACTTAGGTAAAATTTCTTAAATAAAGACCTAACTAAAGTGACTTAGACAAAAGACCTAAGTGAGGTTGCTGAAGAAAAGACCTAAGTGAGGTGACTTGGATAAAAGACTTATGTGAAGCGACATAGGCAAATTTTCTTAACAATGACCTGAGTGAGGTGACTTAGGCAAAAAGACCTAAATGAGGTGACTTAGGCAAATTTTCTTAAATATAGACCTGAGTATGGTGACTTACGTAAAAGATTTATGTGGGATGAATTAAGCAAAATTTCTTAAATACATACCTGAGTGAGGTGGCTTAAGCAAAAGAAGTAAGTGAGGTGACTTAGGCAAAATTTTCTTAAATAAAGACCTAAGTGAGGTGGCTTAGGCAAAGGACCTACGTGAAGTGACTTAGGCAACAAAATAAGGATCTCTAAGTTAACAAGAGTAAATGGAAATGAATTAAAACTTAATGAAAGTCATGTGTAATAAAATTGAACTACATGGGTGCTTCATGTTTGAGATAATGTTGCTTGTTTAAGGAAAATATATCTTATTAAGTGGTTAATGATTGTGGTAATTGTTGAACTTCTGCTTTAATGACTATGATGATGATTGATTCAAGAATAGATGTCTTGCTTAAACCTTGATGTGATATATGACAATTAAACTCATTCCTTGATGTGAGTGATGTTTATGTTTGAGTGTTGTTAATACATAATGATTTTGTATGAATGTAGGTAGTGAACTTACTATTTGTTTTTATAAACCAAAATGGTTTTCAAATTAAAATAATTTTTTTATGCATGACCACTCATAGATAAAAATAATATTCCTTTAGTAAGTGTAATATTCACGTTTTCATAATTTTTTCCCTCCCCCAAGGAAAAGAGGTTATCGAGTCGACTAGCTAGCAGTAATAGCAATGAGTGTTAGTAAGGTCTGGACAAGGTTGACCAAAGTTGTCTAATTGATATCGTTTTTCTCATGTATTTGGAATATTATGTCTTTAGAAATTAGATTGGGGGGGGGGGGTATTAGTGTGATAGTGAACTTGTAAATTGAAATTATTATTATGTTATTATTAAGTAGGATTTGAACTTATGTAGTGAATGATGATGTGATTACACTTAAACTATTACGATGAATGAATAATTTATGCCTATTTAGACTTAAAATATCTTGTTAATTTAATGGTAACTAAATGGATAAAATGTATAAACAAGCTAAGCCATGTGCTCTCGTCGGGTTATCTTGGCACCCTAATGTCAGGTTAACATTATATGGTTCATCCTAAGTCTTATTAAGGTAGGGGTCTGACATCTTCTAATGCTGAAATTTGTATCTTATTAAAGGAATTATACTCTATGAGATATACAAGAGTAGTGAGAGTGAGGGAATATATAATTAGGATGGTCCTCCTTCAAAGAAACTTAAAGGTGTTAAATAATTACATTCCTTATGCTTGTATTATTCACTAAGCTCTAAATGCACCCTCATTAGATTTGGTATTTTTGTTACAACTTACAATTCTTAGGATGAAGCTTGGAGCATAAATTCACGAATCAATCATTGTGTTGTTAAGGAAGAAAAGTCAAAAACACCATTCAAACAACTTTAATAGTGACCAAAGGGAAGGCAAAGGTAAAGCCTCATAAATTTAAAGGAAAGAAACCTAAATTTCCTCCACATATAAATGTTAGCTAGTCCAGTGCTATCTTATAGATGTGGTAAAGATTATGAGTATAAGGTGTTCCTTCTGTAAGAAAAACATACATAATAAGATGGAGTGCCAAAAATATAAAACCTAGAAAGAAAGGCAAAAGTTATCAAGTAGTTGCCTAGCTTGTATGATATATGAGTCTAATATTGTTATAGCCACATCAAGTACTCAGTGGCTTGATAGTGAAACCTATAATTATATTGTTTCCACAATGCAAGAATTCATATAAAAGAGAAAGTCGAATAGAAAGGAAGAAAATTAATGATGGGGAATTACGAAGAATTTGATGTAGTGTTTGTAAAGGATGTTTGTTTGAACCTTGATACAAATTTCAAACTTGAATTATATAACACGTTTTAGATATTGTCTTTTAGACGAATTTTGATTTCTGTATCTATTTTGGATAAAGAAGCTTATAGTTTGGTAATTGAAAACTCAGTTGTAAAGTTATATTTCAATGAACAACTTATTTGTATTGTCTTCTTGTCATATGGTTTATCTAGAATGTGCCTTATCCTTAATGAGATATATGATTCTTCGTATATTGCTGAACATGTTACTAGAAAGTAACTCGTGATAAAGGAAAAGTCATACATGTCATAACATAAGAGATTAGGCTATATTTCCATAGATATATTTGAGAGATTTATAAAGGATAACATTATTCCAAATTTAGATTATAATGAATAGGAAACATATGTTGATTATTGTAGGAAAAGTTGACTAAAATAAAAAAGGTTCAACTCGTGCTTTTGACCTATTAGAACTCATACATAATGACATATGTGACTCCTATACAACTACAATATGTAATTTAAGATACTTTCTGACATTTATTGATGATATTCTCGTCATAGTTATGTGCCCTTATTTAAAGAAAAGTTAAAGTTGTTAATAAATTTAAGATATTTAAGATTGAGGTTAAGAACTAATTGAAAAAATCAATCAAGATTGTCATATCTGGTTGTGAAAGAGAGTATTATGGCATAAATGGATTTTTAAATAAGAAAAAGTTCCATTTGTCAAAAATTTGGAATTATATAGAATAGTGACTCAATTCATTATGCTAAGCAATCCTGAGTAAAATAGTATAGCCAAAAGGGGAAACCGCACCTTAAAGGATTTGATAAGATCAATGTATGACAGAACTAACCTACCTGATTACTTTTGGGGAGAAACTATAAATATTACCTTATACATACTTAATAGGGTCTCAAGTAACTCAATATTAAAAACGCTTTTTAAAATATAGAAAAAGTAGAAACCAATCCTTACTAATCTTCATGTATGGGGATGTCTTACTGAAGTGAGCTTATATAATTCTTATAAAGATAAACTACATTCTTGTTCCTATCATTATTACTTTATAAGATATTTCGACTACTGTAAAGGATACATATTTTATCACAGAGATGGAGGATTCAGAATAGTGGAGCCACATATAGCTAAATTTCTATAACATAATGTTTATGATTAGGGTAGTTCGTGTCTTCTTGATGAGGATGATCCTTCCCATCTGTTAAATGATGGAATAATGGATACTATAATTATATCCTACCCATCAAACATTTAGTTAGAGCAAGGGAATCTAATTCAAATACTATACCAATATAGGGAGATGAACACATACACCTACATACTAAGGTTCCTAAAGTACTTGAACATACTCAACCAATTCAATTAAGAAGATCCACTCGAGTGAGGAGACCTACAATATGATCTAACTACATAATCTATTTGCGTGAGCAAGATTATGATATTAGATATAGGGTTAATCTGGTTACTTTTATAGAAAGTATTTTTAGATCTTGTGTGGATTTATGGTGGGATGTCATGATAGATGAGATGCAATCCATGAAGCATAATCAGATATAGGCGCTTGTAGATTTACCTCCTAACTATAATCATGTTAATTTGTAAATGGATTCACAAAACCAAAAAACACTCCCAAGGTAAAGTTGAGTGATTTAAAGCTCAGTTAGTTGCCAGAGAGTTCAATAAGAGAGAAGAGATTGACTTTAATAATATCACCTTTTCTTCGATATCATCTAAAGAAGCAATTAAAGTGATTATAAAAATTATAACTTATTATTGAAAGATGGTTGTATTACAAGGTAAGAGAGAGCAAAGTTATTTTTCTACTTTTATATATGGATGATATCTTGCTCGCATCAAATAACTTGATCATGTTGCATGAGGTTAAACAGCTTTTGGCCAAGCATTTTGACATGAAGGACCTTGGTGAAACATCTTTTGTCTTAGGTATTCAGATTCACCGGGACAAATCTTAAAACTTGTTAGATCTCTCACAAAGAGAATATATTGAGTGAGTGCTACAAAGATTTAATATGACTAATTGTAAACTTGTTACAACACCTATCTCTAATGGTAAGATATTATTTTTTACATAATGTCCAAAGAAGGATATAGAGAGAGGAGGCTACAAAGAATGTCCCTTATTATAGTGTAGTTAGTAGCCTAATGTATACTTAAGTGTGCACTAGACCAAACATTGCATATTGTTGGACTGTTAGGTAGGTATTTGACTTGCTCAGGAATAGACTAATGGAATGCAGTTAAACAAGTTTTGAGATATCTTAAAAAGACTGAGGATTATATGTTGACATTCAAGAAAGTCAACAATTGGGACCTTATTGGCTAATAGATGCAAATTTTGTTATGTGTTCGGATGATAAGAGTTCCATATCAAAGTATATTTTTATGTTAACAGATGGTGTTGTTTTGTGTAAGAGTATAAAGTATACACTGGTAACTTCCTCGACTATGCATGTAAAGTTTGTAGCATGTTATAGGATTGCTTCACAGGCAATTTGGCTCATGAACTTGATTTTTGAATTGTTTGTAGTTGACTTAGTTGCTGGACTCATTCGGTTATACTGTGATAATCTTTCTGTTGTATTGTTCAACAACAACAATAAGAATATTACCAAGTCTAAGCATTAGAGGTCGAGTATTTGTCCACAAAGGAAATAGTGCACAAGGGTGACATTAAGGTAGAGCATATCAAGACGGAGGACACATGTATATATTATAGGTTTATTAAGGTCATTAGACATTATTGGTTAAGGATCATTCTATTTACTCTTAATACAGTTGTATAGATTTCATGTATTATGAGAGCGTTCGCGCATGTACACATACACACACACATATTAATGATCACCATTTTGTTCTTTTTCATACAGCTTGTTGTATATTGTCATGATACAAATGAAAGTTCAAAGATTTGTGTCGATATTAAACACTTTAATTGTCCCTCGACATATATAAAGATTGATCTTGATCCTATGTCTTAATGATACTTGTAGATACTTTGATAAATCTATAGATTTATAAGGCATATGCCCATAATGGTTTTTCTTATGCCATTTAACATCCAGTTAGAGAAAACAAAATTTTCTATTGTAATCTAGCATAAAGGTCTGAAAAATTGAGACCAATAAATGAAGCAATGATACATTTCAAATCATATGTGTAACTGTATTGAATTTGTGTCGCATACGACATATGCATTGGATATTTTTCGATATCGAAAGCATTACAGGACTAAATGATGAACTTTCATTATCTTTAGATCAAATGTTTTAACTTGGTTGACATTACATTGATTTTCTTAGCCACTTTATTGTTTCTTATTTTCATTAATTAATATTTTTCCAAGGGGGAGAATGTTATAATTTTTAAAATTTCCATTGGACAATTATTAATTATGAGTTTTATAAAATTAAGGATAAGAAAATTGAATTTGATTCTAATTAAAGATAATAAAAAAAAACTCAATAAAACATCTAGTTAAATGAGCTGAAATCCAATAAAAAAATATACCATAATTAGTATGGACCAATTATATATCGGGCAGGTAATGAGGAGGCTCAATAAAGTTATGATAAATATCTGCTGAGGTCTCCTATTGCCTGCTTAAGTTTGTTTGTTGGCATATAGTTTTTATGAATCGTTAAGAGACCCACACTGATTGTTAAAGATATAGAAAGAAGTTATTTACAGCGTAAAGTTATACAACTTTCGTAAAGGTTAGATCGAAAATCTTAGCATCTTGTTCATACATCAACAAATTTGTTCATCGTGAAATAGATAACAAAACAGGTAATTTTTTGCATTTTTTCTGTTTATACAAAATTCATGGTTAATCGTGTGCCAATAATTAAGTTTCATGTTATGTTTAACAGCATCCACTCGTGGCAACTTGAAATCTTCCAATGTTCTCCTTGAAACTGTTTTGAAGTCAGCAGTAGGATTATTGCCTTGCCATCTTTGCAGATGATTCTTCAGGTGAAGGTCTTGCCGTCCTGATTCTCCAGCTTATAAAGCTCCTGAAACTCGCAACTTGTGACTGCTTACTAATAGGTTGAACTAGGTTAGAGCAGCGAGAGAAGGTTATGTTGCAGAAGATAACCAACTTGACATGTTCACTCACGTTGCCAGTGTCTGCAGCTGAAATCACCAGAGCAGAGGTCAAGAATGTGGCAAATTCTGGATGAATGGACAGGTTCACGTTGTGCAAGACAAAAGTTTAGAACGGATGATAAAGACTTAGGTGCGGAGGAATGCGCTTCAGAGGCTCATTGAAATTCCGGATGCCACCATTTTTATGACATGTATCAGGATTTTGTAGAGCTGTCCTTACACCAGTGATCCTTGTATCGAGATCAGCTTCTGGTTTTCGGTTGAGTAGGAATTTTATACGATATAGAGTAAGCCACCAGTGCTTTCTGGTTTATTGAAGTCTAAAAAGAGAGATGAATATGAACAAAGAGATTGGAAATATAATTACACAAGCTTGAATTTTGCTGAATATTTTCTTCTCTGACATCTCTTATAGCAGTAAATCAATAAATCAACAGGTTGATAACCTCCAATATGTGGTTCGTCCATTCCTCAGTAATTCTGGGAGCCAATCAGTATCAGCAAAGCCATTACAACTCAGCACCATTACCCAGAAAGATTATCCTCCTCCATCATAGCAAGACCGCAGAAAACAAACTGTGGCTTACACGCCTGCATTCGTGAAAAGAAACATGTTGAACTCATAATAGTGCATCTAGAAAAGGCCTAGTTGAAAGACAGAGTTGAGCAATTACAAAAGATGACAAAAGTTTCCAGCAAATTTTACAAGCTTATTAAGAAAAGATGTGCCAGAATCACGAGTATCTCTGAAACAAGCGTAAGAAATTAATTCAAAGAAAGGGGCTTGAATCAACATCCACAACATCAATGAAATAAGATGCGTAAACAGATGTTTTAAGGTCAGTACTTAAGCTGCTAAAATACAACTGAAAATGGTAGATGCCATTTTATGAAGTCTTTAGTAGTTCAAAGCTACTCTTGTTGCATAGCATTTGCACTTAACAAATTTTCATCAACCAATGAATGCCAAAGGATGAGATTTTGAGTGGCCATAAAACTGCCCTAGGTTCCATGAGCCAAAAAGTAAAAGTTCGTATGTCTTAGGAAACCACGGTGTTACGGTCTGATCTAATTGTAAGGTATAGGACTTGAATCCCATATTGGTTAAATACAAAACTGATATGAAATTTATAAGGACTTTGAACTCTCTACCCTCATAAGCTAGCTTTTGGGGTGTTGCTCTCCTAAAGCCCTTATCATGCTCCTCTTACTCTTACTTGCAAACCTTTCACTTTACCAATATTTCTGTTACTTCTTCTAAAACATAATTTAACGATGAGCAAATCTATAACGCAACGCTGTAGTTTGCTACTATAGAAAAGGCTAAAGTATAAATTTTAAGTAGACTTAGAATTTGATGCTGAAAAGATCAGCTGCATGGAGAGTTCAACTTTCTCATCTAACTTATGGTGCTACAATTGAATTCTCATACTCCCGAGTCCATGGAGACTAACATCAACATCACGATTCAACTTTTGTTTCATTTTCAATTTTCATATGAAATGAACGAGGGCTAAGAAAATTTGTATTTAGAATTTAGTCTCTAATTCTAAAACTTTTGGTGGGGACGATATGGAGCTATCCCATTACATAAAAGGAAAAAGTTCAGAACACGATAGTTGCCATCACAAATTGATTTGCTCTAAAATTGAGGGCCACCAACATTTCCACACGGAACGGGTTTTCTTTCGTCAGCCTTAATTTGCTCCTCTTTTGAGGGAAGATACAGGAAGGTGAGGAGAACTTTCTAACATGGCGAAACGAGAGGAAATTATATTCAAACGAAAACATTTGAGCTTTCGTTTTAGTTTTGTCTTGCTCGCTGAGAAGTGAAATGCCCTTCATAAGCACTTAAGAGGTTCTTCAAATCCCCAAATACTTCTTCTACATCATGGGCGGCGCATCCGTGAAATCCACCGCTAAGCGCTGCGTCACAGCCAATTTCCTCTCAAAGGGTTCGTGTACAAACCAACAGCAACAGAGATTCTGCACAAGCACTCGTTCGTCCCACAACATAAAGAAAACAAGAGACTCCAAAGTCTCTGTCTTTCTCTATGTACCATCACGTTCATTCTCAGAATCATCTTATTCCAATTCAAAATCAAAAGTTGGGCTTCTGGGATGGTATATGGGCAAGCTTAATTCACACCCAGCTACCACCAAAACCATTACTACTTCCCTAATATATGCTGCTTCTGACATGACTGCTCAGGTACACCTCTAGCTTTCTGTTTTGCTTGATATTTATCTTCTTTTTTGGGTGGCAAAACCGATTAAATGTAGCGTTAACTATACTGCACAATTACTTGAAAGTTTCTAAGATGCTTAAGTTCTCGTGGGAATACGACTGTAAATATCTGACTATGGTGTGTTTGGAAGCATGTTTCCGCTACTCAAAGCCTTCTCCATGTATTCCTGCTCTTATATCCCGTCGTTCCCTTAGTTTAATCGTCTGCTTCCGTTAATAATTGCCAAATCTGTGATCTTATAATCAAAGTTTTGTCATAAGAAATTTGGCATTTTTCCATATTGGGGAGTTTTTCTGGACGAATAACCACTAATTTAACAAGGTGTTCGTCCAAATCCAAGTTCCTAAGTAGTAGGTAGGAGACATAAAACTTACTTTTCATATGGCTTTACAAGTTCGTGAGGTATTAGGCAAATTTTAGTACATTGATGGCATAAGCAAGCGCAGTTCCTGTCTTTATCTTTACATTTCCTTTTACAAATTTATGTGTTATTCAGTTTTGAACAACCTACTTATTAATGTTTGAAATAAATATCTTATTAGATGATATCTTCTCAATCATCTGATTCTTTGGATGCAATAAGGACATTACGCATGGCTGGATACGGGTTTGTTTTTCTGGGGCCTTCGCAGCATTTGTGGTTCAATGCTATGTCAAGAGCGCTGCCAAAACGTGACATGTTGAGTACCCTTGCGAAAATATTTTTGGGGCAGGGTGTCTATGGACCTGTGAATACTACTCTTTTCTTCTCCTATAATGCAGCTTTACAAGGTAAACAAAATGCTTTTCCTTCATTTAATGACAAATGCAGTTTGAGTTCCTTCGAACATAGATGTCTACGACCACAAAAACAGAGCTTATCATTTGACATTAGCTGGTAATAAGTTGAATGTCAAGTCTGCGATTGTGGGTTAAATAGTTTTCAATCAGTTAATTACTTGCACAGTTACACGCCCATAGAGCTGAACATCCTAGGCCTCCCGGTTGGATTGAGTTATTGAGTCTTCTGTCACGACTTCTTATGTGTTGAATGTTGTAGCCTTCGGATATTTATTGCAGGCTCGAACAAAGAATAAGACAGTTTCAACTTCCTAATGCGTCTGATCATGTTCTATATTATTTTCCATTTCCCTAACTTTACATGCAAATTTGTCCTCTTAACTGGTGTAAGGTGTCCTTTAGCTGATTTGGAGTTACATCGCATCGGAGTCTATAGTATGTCATAAGAATGCTTTATTATGGTCTAAAATGCAATTTTAAAAGTGAACTATATGGTGCTAAACGCAGGTGAAAATGGTGAGGAGATAACTGCTAGATTGAAACGAGACTTGCTACCAACATTGGTAAATGGTCTTCTGTATTGGCCAATCTGTGACTTTGCTACATATAAATTCACACCAGTTCATCTGCAGGTAGCCCCTTTTGGTTTATCTTATTCCATTCCGTCATTTTTCGTGATATTGGCTTGAGCTTGAAATCTTTGCATGATGCCCAACACCTTCACTAATGATGCACAATTGTTTTAACCTTGTTTCTTGTCAGCCTTTGCTGAACAGTACGTGTGCATATGCATGGACTGTCTATCTAACATACATGGCAAGTTTGAAGAAAGTGAGCTCTCCATAATGTTATGCAAATCATGCTCGACTTGGTTGCGTTCTTCATCAGCTCACAAGAATGCGGCAGTTAGGCCCATTTTTACCGTTAATTTTCTAGCATTCTTTTAGTTCCACATAGGCCGTCATACGTTGCGTTGCAGCTTTGGCTCCTTCATTGAATTTCCTGTATTTCTAAAACCAACTAATAAAACATAGTAATAACAAATTTCAAAGCCATCGGTCGTAATCTTTCATAATACAATTCCTGTTGTCTTAATAAGCCCAAAATTATTATTCCATCAGCAAACGGTCTGGCCAACTATTTATCGCCACGTTGGAGGATTGTGTTCACTTGACATTACCCATCAGACATCACATCCTTTATGTCCATTCAAATTGCCAACTGAAAAGTCCTCGTTGCTTTTTTCCCAAAAAACGTGGACCTCATCAAAAGACGAGACAAGATTGGAAAATATCTGGACATGCCCGTACGATAACGAAAAGTGACAGCCTATTATTACTCTCCACGTAGCACAGACAATGTGTTGACCGTACCAATCAGAGAGCCTGTCGCAATCTTCGCGAGCTGAGCAATGGATTCCGACACGACTTAAACAGACACGTGTCGACCTTTAAAACGTCAGCATTGCCGCGTAGATTAGCTGATTAATTCACTGGCGTTGTGTTGAGAGAGAGAGAGAGAGAGAAAGAGAGGAGTTGGTTGGGCTGTCAATAAGGCCTCTCGCTTTCTTCTCGTTCTGTTAGTTTCTAGTTGGGAGGTTACCATGTATTGTTTTTTATAGAGGAGACAAATCATAGTCTCGGTTTTATTTGTTGTAAAAGAGGAAGAGTTATAAATTACTTCCTGTTTGTGCGGTGGGTTTTGGGTGCCCCTGCTTCTTGATCTCTCCATTGGAAGAAAGCGGCAGTGGGTATATATAATCACAAATTATACGAAATGGAGGGGTGGGATAAGATACGGCGTCCAGTGAATAGGGTCTGCAAAGGTGTAGCTGTGCGTCTGGGAATTCGAAAACCCGGTATGTTTGTCTTCCCTTCCGTGTTTTTACTGCCCATGAACCATTTTTCGGTTCCATAAGTTATGATTTCGGTGGGAATGTGTTTGAAAATTTTTGCTTCTGGCCATGTTTGTAGCTTTCGTGTCGGTGTGATTGGAATGCCGTTGTTCGTTGTCAAGCTCCATATATAGTTTCGATTTTGATTTTCTGGTTTTTACGAAATGTCACACTGTATCTCCGTTTCTGTTTATTGGAGAAATTGATATGTAAAACGAAGGTATGGAATTGCTTGATCTTACATAGAAGTGCCTTTCATTCAAAAAGGGAAACCCCGTAGTCCATTCAATTCATTACGGAGATACAGAAAACTAGAAACTATCCACAGTTTCACTAACATTTGTTACTGGCCTGAGTCCTGGCCTTCGAAAGGACTTTTTCCAATGTACGGTTTTCCTGGACTAGCATCAGTCTCCTTCTCTTGTGATAACTAAACTTGGTAAACAACTGAGCCGGAGGCGTAGGGATGGATATTCTAGGATTATAAACCTAATCTCACATTCTTCCTTTTATTGAATCAAATTGAGAATTAATCTTCCAAAGGCAATGCACTTAAACTAGTCAGTGACTTTTATTTCTCTATTGGTCTTGTCCCTTAAAAACATTTGTCTGAAAGTGAGGAGTAATCTTGGAAAGCAGGGTTGTTGAAACTGACGCATGATATAAGGGCTTGCGAGTATGAAGATGTTCACGTCATGTGGGAGATGCTGAGGAAGAACGAAATCGAAAATGCTCGATTGTCCGGAAAGAGGAAGAAGCGGCCTTGTTGGAACTGCTTTGGATGGGCAAGGTGCGCTCCATATTTCCGCCGCAGCTTTTGAGTGAAATGAAGATAGATAACATAAACCCAGGAATGGCTCCGCATTCTGTTGCTCTTTTGTATTTAGCATCTTCCCCACCAGCTGGATGTTATCCATCTCTCCATTTATGCCCATTGGAATAAACTTTTGTGTTGCTGCGTTTGGGATTAGCATCTTTATGCAATCTTCTTTTGTGGTTGTGTCTTTTAGCTATATTCACCTATTGACAACAATCTTTCAAAGCTCTGATAGTTTGGGAGAGGAAGAGATAAATGGCTACTTCAGACTACATTTCTCTCCAACAGGCCATGGCCTAAAGCATTTGAGTTCTTGAAGAAGCATTTTTAAAATATGATTTAAAAAGGCATTTTCTTACTTATTAAAAATTTAAAGCTTAATTGAAACAAAAGATTGTTAAATAAAATTTATTTATTTATTTTGACTCGTAAGAATTTCTTAATTTACAAAAATTAACGATTAATTAATAAATTGATTAGTTTTTAATAACAAGAGTTATTAACGTAAATTAAACTGGAAAGCTGAAAACTGAACCAAAAAATTAAAGGGTGGACGGGTCGGCCTTATTGGGCCTGGGCCGATCGGTCCATATGCTTAATAAGTCCAGCCCAAGTACGGTGCGATATCTTCGTTGCTAATCGGGACGACTTTCCATGCAGAGATAGAGATCTTCCCTATCTTGCGATCTGCA
>JANZLH020000407.1:319193-332095 GCA_026770325.2 Erythroxylum fimbriatum
TTTGCCCCGGTTAGGTTCTCCGACCTCTGCGTGGATACCGTTAGAGACGGTCTCCTTTGGTCGTTATGGTTTGACTTCGTTATATAGACACATGGATCCTGGCTTTCGGGAAGGTCCCGGAATAAAAATTTTTGTTTTTCCGCACCGTGTGTATGTGATGCACACACCGGGATTTTCCTACAGTCTTAGCATTATTCGGGTTTCGTTGACGTAAAATGCATAAATGAAACAAATAGACTCGAATTGCACTGTTTTTAGGTTTTTTAAATACTTGACCTTTAGTTATTGTGGGATTTTTATCTCAAGATTGGTTTGGCCAAAAAATTCTAAAATTTCATACTTAAATTATTGACTCATTTAAGGATGTTTTGGGATAAATTGTAGATTTTTCTGAGCAGGAAATCAGGAGAAAAAAATTCCCAAAGTTTGCGTCATGATCTTGATCGCCAAAATGAACTTTTAATGATGTTTCAATCATAACTTTTGATTCAGATAGTGGAATTCAGTGATTCAAGTCTCAGATTGAAGCTAACTCAAAGACAAATCTACTGATAAAATTTTAGCTCCTGAATCATCACCGTTTGATTTTTATACATAGTTGAAATTGACCCTGGTGTACTGTCAAAAACGTAGTTCAAAACTAACAAAACTTTAGTCGATTTTCAAAGCACTTGGATGACATGGCACGACTCCATTGGTTACTTAAAGATGACTCGATGTCCACCTCATCAAGCCACGCCACTTGGGATGGCTGGTTACGCAGATGCTAAGGAGTTTTTGTGACTGCTGCCAATTGACGTGGAGAAGGAATTTGTTTCCTAGTTTGCCGCCAATATTAGGTCAGCCACCTCATCATGGAAAGGGGGTATAAAACATGAATTTTGTCTCTAGGTTTAGCATCAGCCTCCTTTGGGTAGTTCTATCATATCCTAGCCGAAGTCCTTCTCTCAAATCCTAGCCGAAATCCTTCTTCTCTTCTTTTCTATTTTATATGCAAATTCCTTGGATTGGGTGGTGACCAAATTGTATAAGGTATGTGTGCCTAAAAATTTTATTCAATTGTAAAGGGTAGTACCCTTCGAACCGATTTTAATTTATGAGGATTTAATCTTAATCGATTATTGTGTTCGTGTGTTGTAAACATGTGTTTGAATTTTGATCCTTTAATGGCTAATTTGAACGCGTAAATCTTAAAATCCATAATTAAGGTTTATAAGGGATTTTTGGACGCTATTTGATTAATTGATGGTAGTAGTTGCCAAATTAATTGATTTATAGCTAGGTTGTTGATAGTAGTTGTCAAACCTATCCTGAGAGAATTCAAACTTTGTCTTAAATTGATGATAGTAGTTGTTGAGGTTTTCAAGTCAAGATCAATAAACCAACTAACGTAATGCTCGTGCGCAACTTAGGTGGATTAGTAGTTATGAACCCTAGGATTGTTTACGAAGATATGTTTACTTAGTAGTTAAGAAGCATAAAATCAGTAAGTTTGTGATCCTTGATTCTGCGCACATAGTACACAAATAATTCCTAGAGTTCGATGAATGAATTAATTGGTTTCGTTGGCGAAATCCTTTGTAAATGAAGTTTTCGTAATTATGTTTTTATCCTAATCTTTCAATTATGATTTCTTCTGAATTTTGATTTAGCACTTGTTTAATTTCATGTTCTTTAAATTCTGAATTGATGATATCAACCCCCCATCACTTATTTTCATGCATCGATTTGAGTTTGATTTAGTTGATTTCGTTTGGTTTTGTCTGCGTCAAATTTGATTATGATCACGTCAGATTATCTTTTGATTTCTATTTTCTGTTTTCTTTTTTTTGTTTTCTGGTTTAGTTAGTAGTTTGCATTCGATACTTAATCATTTAGGTTAGATTCCATTTTAGATATTAAATTTTTTGTTTCGTTTCTGTTTTTGTGTTGGTTTTTGTGAAAGAAATTTCGTTGACAAGTTCGACGATAGTTAGCATTCCATTATCAGATCTTTAAAGGAATGATCCATACTCCTATATACTACTTGTTATTCATGTAGGGATAACTTGCAAGGGTAACGACACCTTATCAATAGGATTATATTCTCCATTTAAAGAAGAGGTTGATTTATTAAGGTGAGAATTTTCTTGGTTTCACTAGAAATCTATCCCCATATGTTCATTATAATCCCCTTTGAGAAATTCTCTACTAGCGGATTTCTAGAATTTTCCTTATAGAATTGATGTAGGCTTTTATTGATAGGAAACTCTAATGTAGTCCTCTATTACAGTATCATCTTCTTCTTGTGCAAATAGCAGAGAAGAAGAAGAAAATTGTATACCTTTTAGTTACAATACTGTGGCTTTTATAGCCAAATACAACAGATATGCTAAGCTAAAACTAAAGGAAAATGTGATCTCAACAAATCAAATATACACCAAAAATCAAGGAATCAAATATACACAGCATCAAGGAAATCAAGGTAACGTTGAATGAGTCTGCACATATCCAAATCAGCTGCTGATATCTTAACAGTACTAACTAATGTTGTAGCTGCATGAATTCCGCACATAGATGGAATACTGATAGCGGTTATTATTGTGGATATATATTCAGTATACGTATACTATCGTGATTAAGTTCAACTAGTTACTTCTAGAACAATAAGTCAAGTTACAGGATAGACCATACATCATTTTCTTCAGATCTGACTTAGAGCTGTGCATAGTTATAAACCTATTCAATCAGTTCCATTAATTTCTAAAACCCTCCAAGGCCTACAACAAGTTGGCAGTAGAAGCAGACCAAATAAAATGACAGTAGAAAGCTAGACGACAAACAGAAGAAAGAAAAGATCAATGGATATGCAAAGTGACGGTACATTGCGATGGCCAATAATTTTCTCACCATTTTCTGGCATTGATGCAGGACCTCTAGTTTATGTCGTTCATACTCATTTCTTCTACCCTCCTTCCTAAGCTGTTAGAAAAAAGCAGCAAATGGTCTGGACTAAGGTTGAAATTCATAACCAAATGGCAATGCTGTATAGTAACAACAGTAAAACATGTTGAGAACAAAACCCCTAATAATACAATCACAGCAACCAGGAGATGGGATAAATGTATTAAGCAGGTAGCATTGTTGTTTAAACTATTGATAAGCAGGTAAGTTTCTCGTTCAGATTTTCTAGTAACGCAGGTTTACAAGTACCAAATGGAAAGAAGTTTCTTCAAAGTAGTCAATTCTTAAATTCCTTACAGTTGAAGTCCCTTGAGAAGCCAGTTTACAAAAAATCATAGTGAATGGACACAATGCATCATTCAACATGATGTATCAAAGAAAGTCAATCGGTGTCTTATGTGGAAAGCAAAGCACCTGTAGCAATTCTTTCTCTTGTGAGGCTTTCCATTGTCGAAATTGTTCTGCCTCTTGTTTCATCTTATTCTGCAGCTGGACCTGAAATATGAATGTGACAAGAGCAACAATTCAGAAGGTGTGGGATTTGGACTATTTCTAAAGAAGAGATTATAAAAAAAATCAACCTTTTGAGACTTAATATACTGTATTTCAACTTGCAACTTCTTTGCTGCTTCTTCACTTCGTTGTTTTTGCTTCAAAAGCTCAAACTGATTCTCTTGTTTCTTCTTAAGATCTAAAATCTGAATTACATGATGATAAAATCAAGTTCAAACTCTGTTCCAACTAAATGGTAATAATGAGATAATAGTAGTGCAAAATGTGACCTGTGTTTCAAGTGCTTTTAGTTTATGTTCATGAGTATCTCGTGGTTTCTGTGTGTGTCCATCAGAATTAGCAGCAAGGCTTTCAATTTCAGCCAACAGATGGTCCCTCTCTTGCTGAAGATAATTCACTTTATATCAACCATGATACTGAATTCATTGGAAACTAACGAACTTCCACTTATCTTTAATTTTACCTGCACAACTCTTTTCTCTTCCTCAAGTTCCACAATTTTCTTCCTAAAGTGCTTCTCCAAAGCTTCACTCTCAACCCGTCCAAAAAGTTTCATCTCACACTGCTCAATAAATAACGTAAAATGAATTGGAAATAACAAAAAGATAAGATAAGAGAGAGCAAGAAAGAGATCTAAAACTTAGCACCCTGGACAAACGTAATAATAAATCCATAACTTCAGACAAGAGAATGTTTAAAATGATCAGTGACTTCGTTTTTCAATGGTGAATTGTTTATGTTTTTGCTACTTAGGAATTAAGGATGATTCTAAGAGCCACTTAGAGCCAAATAAGCCAGGTGTCGTGCACTAAAACTTTTTCACATTCCAAAAACTAGTTTACGTGCATCTTCAGCAATGGTTAAGAGTACCACCAGTCAGAAATTGTAATAAAAATATTGGACTTAACGGCCTACCTATTTGAGGGAAATTTGAGATTGACATGCAACAAATACCAGTAGTATTCATGTTATCAAGGGCTATTTCCAAAAGATAGCATGCAAACTGAGAAATTCTCTAAGCAATTTGTAATGTTGTTTTGATATTTCTTACAAAAATCTTAATCTACTTATGACCAAGTACACCTTATTCGTCAGTGACCAAGTAGGATGAGCATAGTACATCGCTGCATTGATTCTCAATCTTTTGACTGACTAACTTGTTTACTGAACCAATCAATAAATGCATCACAGAAAATAAGGCCCATGAATTAACCTCTTTTTGCACCAAACGTTTGTTTAGCTCATTTAATTGTTTATCCATAGCATTCTGCATAAGAGCATGTTCCCACTCTTTTTCTGCATCATAAATTTCTCCAGAACTTTCCCCTGCAAAAAATATGGAGCATATTATCAGACAAACGTCCAAAGGAAAAAAGCAAATTGTTTGATGAAATATTCGCAATGAACTGGTGGAAAAGGATGCAGACTTGTGCATTCATGACCACCCTTCCCCATACCCCAGGGATATATATTGTAGGAGCTTGTATGTGAAAAGTATATATATACGAAAGCAGATACTAATCGTGTCAAGAAAAAGAAAAGGGCATGCAGTTTATCTATGTTATATGCTCAGATTGGGATATTGTAGCCACATGCATGATTTACCTGATGTGGGTTCATCCATTTGATAATCGGATGAGTCCATACTCTGAAAATCCCTCTTATGGCCATCAGATTTTGCAGAAGAAGAGTAGCCCTCCTGAAGGAGAAAACCAAAAGGCACGTCAATGATTCCAGAAATTGAAGTTTATCATGTCAACTGTATTAGTCAGATGAATGTAATTGAAGACACTGTACCAAAACTAAAGGAAACAATATGCAGCCCTACCCACAAAAAAATAAACAACCAAATGGTAGATAAAAGAAAAGCATCTTGATTTTCCACTGACATACTTCAGTTTCAAGTGGTTGTACAGTACCACATCGGCTCCGGTATTCATGGAGTTCTTGTGTGAGGTCCTCATTGGTTGCCTCAAGCCAAGCAATTCTATCCTTAAGAATCTGTCATACCAAGTATATCATCAACTAATACATACCCCATCAAAATATAAATGAACTCAATTAGGTTAGAACTACAGTTCTCGCATCGATCACAGACTTGCAGTTCCTCCGAGGGAGATCCTCCTGCACGACCACACAGTTCTGCTTGTAAGTACTTCAGCTGCTGGCGCATCATTTGAATCTCATTGGATATTAAATCTCTATTTACCTTCACAACAACAAAAGAGCATTGGTTTCATCCAAGTCAGATCAATATTTATATTTTACAGGGTATATAAAATAGTGTGAAATGATTGTAAACCACTTACAACAGGCTTATTTTGAATATTTCGAGCACGATTTGCATATTTGAGGGTATTGAGAGTTTCCTCCCCATTGATGTCAGCAGGACTGATGCAAGCTGGAAGAAAGAAGGGATTCACGGGAAATAAAATAAAGTCCATATTGCTATTCTATAAACAGCATTATAAAACACTTAAGAAAGTAATAACATGATCAGAAGTACCAATCATCACAGTTTTGCTATTTCCACCAAGTGAATCCTGCAAAAGGGTGCAGACAAGCAGAAATTAGAGAACTTCCAAGAGAAATATGAAATGAAGAATGAGAAAACACATAATATTCTCAATTAGATTACTCTATTCTTCCTATGTTCTAGCGACAGACGTAATCATCTTCTTAGCATTTCTTTAGACACGCAACTCATGCCTCTATTAGTACTACAGTTAAGATCCAAAATCTGTGACCCGTTTAAGGTCCTCCATGAAACTATCCCAAAGCTTCAAATCACAAACTCACCATCTAATCTAGGGACTAGACCAAATTGTTAATGTTCAACAAGTTCAGAAACATCAATGTATCTCTTCAATAGAAGAGTTAACAAATAGTTTGACCAAACGTAAATCACCTGCAGGAGTCTTGTCAGTTTACTATCTCTATAGGGAACATGCACACCCTCTTTCCGCTTTTTCTCATCCCCTAGAGCACTGATGACATTACCAAGTGCCAGAAGCCCCTTATTAATGTGAATACCTGCTCAAAAAGTAAAAGTTCCACTGCTTACCCTTGTAATACCAATGTGATGAGAGAACAATAAAGTGCAGAATCAATACATCAAGCCACATGCTATTATTTACCTTCTTTCAAACGGAGTCCATAGGAGCCAGTCCTTTTTGCTCGTTCTGATCCTGCTAGATCTACCAAATGGAGTTTTGCACATACATACTCCTCAACCATATCCTCATCTGGAGTGTCATCAACAGGAGAAACTGAATGGAGTTTGCGCATCTGTTCCAATGTGATTGTGAATATCGCATGTGACCGACTTTAACATGTAGGAGGAGATTACATCCATTAGATTATGAAAAATGTTAAGTTGCAACCACAATAATAAATCTTCCTTGTACCTACTCCTTTCAATAAAGTGTACATTCTGATACCAACAAGAATGCATAATTCAATAAAAAATAGTATATGCCAAGAAAGAAGATTCATACTTTGTGATGAACCAGGAATGTGAAATAACAATTTCTTTTTGGGTACTTTGGAAATCAAGATAACAGTTTTTAGCAAAGTTGTTTTGTTTCTAACCCCGCATCAGTTTAAACTATACACTTGAAAGTTCTGATTGACTTGAAATCCCACATCAATTAGATTGACAACCTCACAATAGGAATAATGGAGACGATCAGTTAGAAACTGGATTTGTATCAGGCACAGAGGCCATATAATGGATATGTATGTTTCATTCATCTGAGACAATTATAAAGTCCCATTAGCAGGACATTTCTAATTAGAGGGAAGGCAATCTTGGTTTTTGATGATCACCTGGATTGATTGTTCATATTTGTACTTCCGGTTGCCCTGCTTATTGATCCTTGCTCTAGGCAAGAAGCCATTTCTTGTAATGTACTAACAGCTACTTCTGTTGAACCCGTTAACGTTATAACTCCATTTGAGGATTCACGAATTTGTATTGGAGGCTTCCCAGGACTCGCCAATTTGCCAGCTTGTCCATTATTAGTCACTGTCTTGCCCTCAGATACAGAATCCAGCAAGTCTTTCACTTCTTCCTTCAGAATCTTCATTGTGAAACCAACTTATTAGTTCAGAAGCAGGAGTAAATAAGCTAAAGAACAATTTTAGAAAAGAGAAGCTAAGCGGCTATTTTTTCAAACTTGATAGAAGAAATACTTTAATGTGATTCTCTTCCTCCCAATTTTCCATGTTATTAGAGCCAATAGATGATGACATACAATGCATACTGCTGAATCGATTCTGAATAAAACGGTTTGCAACTTTTTTCTCTTTTATGTGTTTTGTGATTTAATATATGAAAAAGCCAGTAATGTTAAGTATTGATGTCTCTTCCTGGAAAGCATATTGTAAAGACATTAAGCACCAATACTATGTATGGTGCATCATGAAGACAAAACCAATAAGTCCCCAGTCATAAGATGTTGCCATTTATGCATAATATCAGATTCTTAAATGTGAACCTATGCATCTTTTGAACATGCTCGAGTTAAACCTGACATCTAAATAAGTAGATCTAAAGTCCATGGCCAATCTCTTACCACTCCTACCAAAAGATGATTTTACTATTTGGAAATTAAACCATTAACAAATACCTCTATAAAGGAAACGTGCAATTGAAACTCTGCTTGATGTTTCAGTTTTCCAATCTTCTTGAATAATGCATTCATAACCTGAGGAATTACTCCTGGCTGACTACCCTGCTTCAAGCCAGTTCCCATGGTATAAGTTTTACCAGATCCAGTCTGCGACATTTTTATACATGAAATGTTTATCAAAAAGGGTACGTTACAATCAAAATGTAAAAAGTTTGTAAAATGAACCAATTTTCTAGAGAGCGTTAATGTTATGTTACCTGACCATATGCCAGCACAGTGGCATTGTATCCTTGGAACAAACCATCAACGAGCGGAGCAACACATTGTTCAAATATAACATTTGGTGAAGAGCCACCATTCCCATACACATGATCAAATGTGAAAGAATGTGTACCAATTTGTACCTACGCAAAAATCAAAACACAACCAAGTTTTAACCCTCGAAAGCCAGAATTGCAAAAGATGTTCTCTACCTATGAGAGGAATGTGCAGGATATGGTGTTGAACTTATTCCTTGAATTAGCCGTGTTTTAATGCAAGTTCAAATTAGCCTTCCTAGCCAAACTTGTGAAGGAGATATGCATTCCATCACACTTAAAGTTTCAAATCCAACAGTTCTTAGGTAAATTTCCTAGAAATATAGCCAACTTGAGTGACCAAAGAACAAATGCACATTGTAAGACAGCAAATAGGCAAAACATAATAGATTCAAACCATTAAACTCGTAAAGACCAGAGAAACAAACCCAGTCCACGAAAATTGCAAACTAATCTCTCATATTATAGAAAAACATAGAATCCTTTCCAATCTCACCCAAGTCAAACATTCCAAATCACTTTCCACTTCAGTAACCGTAAACTAGGAGAAATTGTGGGATTAACCTGAGGCTTTCCAGGAGTCACTTTAACACATTCTCTACAACCTTGGACGTGTTCGTCACCCACAAGTGGGCGTATGTGAACTGCAACTTTAACACTGCAATTCTCTGTTGCATCCATGAACACTACTTCCCTTTCTTTTTCAACTTCTTTTGAGAACCAAAAAAAATGAAAGAAGACGGGCAAATGTGAGGACTAATAGTGTAGGAAGACTAACAATCTCATTGTCTAATCAAATGGGGTTAGGATCATGATGAAGATGGGTGCTTTTAGAGAAAAAGATAGGAGCTTGGTGGTTGAAGAATGGAGTTGGGAGGTGGGAGTTGGGTTTGTGTAACAGAAGGTAGGAGGATGAGTGGAAGCGGCAAAAGAAGTTGCAAGTAACAGAAAAGAGAAGCAAAAGAGACAACAACCTTAATCAATCACCACTGTCACTTTCCTTGTTCCTCAATGCTCTTGCTCTTGTTGGAGTACTTACTACTGACTGGGTGGAAAGGGTCAAAAGCTGAGGTGTTCGGTGGATACCTTAGACTTAATGCTGTCAGATATGCTCCCTATCATTCAAAAGTCCACAGCTTTGGTGGTCTTAACTACCCAAATTGCCCCTCTCAGTTTTCCACTCCAACACTTGTCTTCTCGGGAAAAAAAATAACAAAGTATAAGAACCATATAACAGTATTACAGTAATACCTACGGAGAACTGATCTATCTACCAAGATTCTTGGAAGACTAACTACCCAAAGTACAAGTCCCATACACTTATCAGAAATAATTCTCTGGATGCATTTGAGAAAACTAGCCAGTAAAACTAACTTACCTAAAAGAACTTCTTTAGCATTTCTTGTATTATAAAACGTTCATGGTACCATATGTACAAACAAGAGATTCTGGTGTACCAAAATAGACAAGACCTCCAATTTCAACCAAGCAAAACCAGTTATGTGACGCATTTATAAAATGGAAACATGAAGCTGGCACTTTGGACGGTGGAGAGGTTGGCACAGAGCTTAGTTTTAAATGTCTAGTTATAAAAGGTAAGACTAAAACCAATGTCTTGGCCACAATAGAACAAAGTGGAGGAAGGAACAAAGTACAATCCTTAGGGTCCTCTCTCACATGGTTCTGCCAACAAAAAATAAAATAAAACTTATCCTCTTCATTCTTTTAAAGCCTAAGGGTCCTCACAACTCACACTCATACCTAGACCTCACATTTTACGTTTGGTAGCTAGCTCCTCTCCTCTTTAACCTCCCACTGTTCTGGTTGGTTCTTTTTCTCCATTTTTCTACTTCTCTTTTCTTTTGAGGCTATAGGAGGTTGAATATGTATAGCCTTTCTTTTCTTAATTAGTTTAGGTTAGTTATTCCTTCCTTCCCAAGTATACCAACCTTCAGATTAATCTACAATTTGGATTGTGGCATCCATGCACTAACTAGACACTGCAAACGAAAGGTGGTGAGAACTTTTTGCACAAAAGGGTTTTGAGTCCCCAAATTATAAGAATAGAAACAAATTCTGATGTGGTGACAGTGAAACACATAAAACGAACAAAAACTTGGAAGAACACGTGTGATTAGAAAGATGTAGTTTTCTGCACATTAATGTGATCTCTTTGCTTAGTGTTGGTGTATTAAAATCAAAGTCTGACAAAACTTAGACAACTGTGGGAATGTAGTTGAGTTCTGAGCTAAATCTCAACCTCAGGACTTTCCTTTCCTTTACCTACAAATCCTTATTTGTGAATTTTTCCCTGAAGCGGCCGTGATTATACAGGGGGCCAGCGCACTGCACACACATGGCTCCAAATACCACTTTTATTTAGGTACATGTTAGTTTCAATGATTTGACGTTAAGTAATAACAAAAACTCACTCAAGTTGTTATAGCATCTGTTTGGTCTGAACCAACGAATCAAGCAAACATCTCTTTGTCCCAAGAGGGGATGATTAGGATCTATAACCAACAACAATTAGAACCGCATTACATATTAGTGTTGCGACTTGTGAGTTGCTGATAATGCTAACAGAAACTAGACTTAAATTGAGGGTTCAGACTTCACCAACCTTGCCTTGACAAAAAAGCAACAAGTCAATGCATTGCCCATACTCAATCTCTAACATGGCATGTATTATGGATCACAAATATAAGAAGGAAGTTAGGGGCACAACGATGGACGGTTGAGAAATTCTAAGAGCTTTCTTATAGCCTGTTGTCCAACCAACTCTGCAAGCTTACATAATTTCGAGGGATCGAAATTGGTGCAACAATTCGGTCAACAGCTTGTGAACCAGTGCTGAAATGAACCATCAGACGCCATGTGCACCCTATTGGAAACAATTCCATAAAGCATCCAAAGCTACTTTTTAAAAATTCACTTCTATGCTTATCCCAAAGTTACAATTTGACGTTGAATGTTGGAATGTTAAGTGCCAAAAAAAAAACACAGTTCCTTAAGTTTATATAAGAATTAGATGGAAATGGACCAACTCGATTTCGATCTGCTCAGGTTTTAGTCAATATCAGAATAACTTGTTTGTCGAATTAGTTCATATTAGACTCTTAAAACTTATAGTAAAAGATACTTTCATTAAAAAGAGAAGCACCAACTTCCAATGTGAGGGCGCTTAGGATGGGCGATTCCACCTTTTGAGATCAAGAAGCACCAACTTCATCTTAAGGAAAGACACATTTTGTGATATTCAAACTAAACTTAAAGAAGAAATGCACGCAATGTGTTTGGAAAATTACCTTCCTCTCTCTGCTAACCCTTGTTCTTCTTTTTCCTACGGTATGCAGGTAAGTTTCTGTTTTTCTTTTCGCTTATTCTCCACAGACCTTTTAGGCTTTTACGCCAATCTGGGACCCCAGGCTCACTTTGGTGGAACCTACCGATATGATTCTCCGATTTTCTGTCAATTTCTGCTTTGGTTGTTCTCCCCCAAAAACAAATCTCTATACTCATTGTCGTTGCATTCTTTCTCTAAACCAATTAATTGAGTCTGAAGCTAAACACTGAAAAGTGGGCAATTCGTTACGAGCTAAACGATGCGTTTTTATGGCTCAATTATACTTGTGGGCTGTGGCCCTCTTTGTTTATGATCGCAACACTATTCTCAGTCGCTGTTCCTTACTTTTTAGTTTGTGCAGCAGAATCAAGTTATAGCCATGGCAATAAGCTTTTTCTATGTGGCTCAAAGGCCAAAGCTGGGTTTGATTCTTTATCCTTTTCTTTACAGCTTGATCATTGAATTTGACAGTACCATCATGTGGACTACTGCAAGCTCTGATAGTGGTTTTCATTATAACTCTGAACATAAATTGTGCCCCTTCTGCATTTTCCTTTTCTCTCTACCCAAAAAATGGCAGATTTACTAAAAGCGTGTCTGGTTATTAGAAAGTTAGATACAGAAAGCAAGAACGCATCAGACAGAAAATTTACAGAGAAATTGCATCGAATTGAATTACAGAAAGATGGTGGAAATGTGAGTTGATTGAATCGCAGGCCATTCATAATGGTATATATTCATGAACCTATAACTTCTCTGCACCCCACCTAAGCATAGACCAAGTTGAGTGTGTTCTAAGACGATATCATTTTAACATAAGAATCACATCGGCTTTAAATTGAATCGACCTTGGGCCCTGCCTCCTTTATTGAAAAAACAAAGAGAAGAAGACATAATTGTATTTATGATTTGATAAAGGTGTGATCAATTCGGATTCACCTTAAGTAGATTTATTCAATAATGAACATTTTGTTATTGCCGTTTGGTTCCACTTTTATTTTTCTATTGTTGTTTTTGATTTTTGTTTCCTGTTTTTAGTTTCTGTTTTTTTTTTTATAAAAAAAAGAAAATATTTTTTGTTAAGATTTGTAATATAAAAACTGAAAACAAAAACCAGTTTAATTGATATTTATAATAAAAAAAAGAAAA
>JANZLH020000407.1:342015-356173 GCA_026770325.2 Erythroxylum fimbriatum
ATCATCACTTAGAATGAATCTTCTACCAAATGAAATTCACTCTACCACAAAGGGCACATATTCCTTTATTTTAAACCAAAACTTCTGATCTTTTTTACAAAGAAGGAACCTTTTATAAAGCATTATTATACTAACAGTCATAGAAGCAAGATGAAAAACTAAATAGAAAGTAGCAATTCTAGCAGTTAGATGAAAATAAAAAAAAATAGAAAAAAGAACATAAACATGTTTTACAAAAAAGGCATAACATAACAAAAATGAAGATAGAAATAAAATTATGATCCAATGAATCTTTTGCAAGATGAAATTCATTCCCCCACCACAAAGAACACACTCTAACAACACCTCTTCTTTCTTCTAATCGAGAACCTTTGATGTGTTTGTAAAGAAAAAGCCTTTCTGTAAAGTATTATGATCCCTTATATAATAAGATATATAGGCCACAGATAAAATGAAGCTTCTACCACACGAAATTTACTCTACCACAAGAGCACTTATTCCTTTGTTCTAAACCAAAACTTCTGATCTTTTTGTAAGAGGGAACCTTTTATAAAGCATTATTATACTAATAGTCCTGGAAGCAAGATGAAAAAACTAAATAGAAAGTAATAGTTCTAGCTGTTAGATGAAAATAAAAAACAGAAAACAGAAAAAAGAACATAAACATGTTTTACAAAAAAGGTAGAACATAACAAAAATGGAGATAAAAATGAAATTATGATCTAATGAATCTCTCGCAAAATAAAATTTATTCCCCTATCACAAAAAACACACTCTAACAACACCTATTCTTTCCTTCTAATCAAGAACTTTGATGTGTTTGTAAAGAAAAAGCATTTATGTAAAGGATTATGATCCCTTATATAATAGGATATATAGGCCACAAATAAAAGGCGCCAAATTCTGATACTAAAAACCTTCTCTTATCTGAAACTATTGATATGACAAGGCAATTGAAAATATAACAAGTTCCCTTTTGTCGAAAATATTTAATAGTTATAATAAGAAAATTTAATAAGCATGATTATATAAGTTAAAATTAAAACCTCGATTAAAAGGTTGACCAAAAAGAGATGATAGAAATAAAATAAAATATATCAAAAGAAAATATATAATAGATAATTCATCATCTTCTTAAATCACTTATTTGCAATCAACATAATTACACCTACAGTAGATAGATTATAGGGCAAAAGGGGACCTATATTGCATTCCCTTATGCCGCCAGTTTTGCACAACAACTTGTGAAAGAAATTGTTGTAACCTATTGACCTCACATTTTTGGGTAAAATACAAGTGAAAATTTTTAAAATTTTAAGCTTCATATATATGCATGCTTGTGCAAACCAATTTTTATGCTTCATGTGATTGATGCATATAACTACAATTTTGAATTCAAAAATCTTCTTCTCGTACTTAAAAGAATAAATATCTATACCTGAATATAATTGGAGCATTGCTGGAAAGAATGCACTTTGCAATGGAGTCCTGCAAGTAGAGTTACTCATACAATAACCAACACAAGATTTGCTCCCAAATTTAGCCATTTCCCATCTTTCTACACCACCAACAACATCCATACTCGAATCCCTTCCTCAAGCATGAAAATAACGTGCTCAGCAACAATAGCTATCTTCCTATTTTTGTATTTCCCTTTCTAACTCAATCAAAAATTGCAGAGTGAAAAAAGTCATGAATAGTTAAGAATAGATGGGTGAGATAGAATAGAACCGAGTTTTGTGAGAGAGAACTTGGTTGAATAACCATGCATAGGGTTATGAGTCCAGATCCCCTGTCCAATATTATGATGTCTTATTGTGTCCAATAAATCTCAGCCATTTATTTATGTGGGGCCTGCATGGGGCCCGCGTGGGTCCCGCAAAATAAATGGCTGAGATTTTATGAGACATAATAAGACAGAGTAAAACTGGACAGAAGATCTGGTTTCTAGGGTTATGGGTGGTCATGGTTAGGTGTACCCCTCAAACAATAAGAAAGAGAAAGAAATGATATCATTTTATCTGCTTTTGAGAAGCATTAAATGCTTTCTGAACATATTTAATATTAGGAGGAGACAAGTTTGGATCTTATTTATACGTGGGATCAGCTAAAAGTTAAAAAAAAATAAAAGTATTGTAAGAAAGGAAGAAATGAATAAATTATCCAATTCTGAAATGAATGAAAAGGCTTGACATTTTTAAGCAGAGATTGAGTTGATAGAGATTGAGTTTTAAGTAAATAAGTAGATATATTAAGTAAAGCATTTTTTCAGTTCTTTAACTTTGTCTTTATCATAATTTTTTTCCATAATGTAACAATTTTATAAATTATTAAATTTTTGAATAATTACTTATAAAATATTCAAATTAATCATATATAACAAAATATGATTAAACAAAATTTTCATTAATATTTAATACTAAATATTAACATGATTATTAGTAAATACACATAATTAATAATTTCATTTTAATTATAATTTGTGATTTCTATTCTTATTCTTCTTTTTTTTATTCCGATTAGAGGAAAATGAAATGATAGTTGGCGTGGGCTATTAATATTGCCTATTGGGATGGGCCTTGTGCATATAAATTATAATACGATGATTCTCCTTTCCGTTATCGGACGGTCTAGATCTGTTGTTCCAGTTAAGCGTGGATATTACGCCACTATAATCTTTTTGTTTGTACGTTTTCGAATAATGATTTATTTTTAATCGATTTTTTTTTTATAAAAAGGAATGTATTATTCACTTCCATTTTAGGTATAGACTTCCCGTATTAGAAACACTTGCTTCGGTTGAATACAGTTTGAGTTGAAATTGGGTATTGGAGAGAG
Organism: Erythroxylum fimbriatum; assembly: GCA_026770325.2. Taxonomy (NCBI): domain Eukaryota; kingdom Viridiplantae; phylum Streptophyta; class Magnoliopsida; order Malpighiales; family Erythroxylaceae; genus Erythroxylum; species Erythroxylum fimbriatum. Next base: position 344,854 of record JANZLH020000407.1, read on the forward strand.
TTAAGAAAGGCGGAGGTTAAGAATGTCGGGAGGCATCGCACGTGGTCGTCTGGCAGAGGAGCGAAAGGCTTGGCGCAAGAACCATCCCCATGTCTGTAATATATTTCTCTCCCAACACGATTACTTGAATAAACTGGCTGTGGATTTTCTTTTAACATGTCTTAGGTTACTGTTTTTTTAATTGTTTGTTTTCTTCTTTTTTTTGTGATTTTGCAAAGTTTTTCTTTTTGTGTTTTGGTTTGGGAAGTTTGGAGTTGAGTTATTTTTATTTTCGTTTCGGAATTCTAGGGTTTTGTGGCCAAGCCAGAGACTTCACCAGATGGGACAGTGAATTTGATGGTGTGGCATTGCACTATTCCTGGAAAAGCTGGTGTAAGTATTTTTCTAGATTTATTTGGTTACTTATAGAGTAATATTCGTCTTGCTAAGGATAAATTGAATGATTTTAATGTTCTGGGTATGGGTTGATTGTGTTTAGTTGTCTGTAATTTGGAGTGCTTGCTGCTGCTTGTTCAAGTAGTATCTTCGTGATCTATTGGCATAATTAAGGCTGGAAAGATAAACTCCGTGGGGGGTTTTCATCAGCCAGTTGACTGGTGCCCCACTGTAGGCTATAGTTTATGATTGCATGTACCTGGATCTGTTTGAAATTGATGATGATAAGCTAAGAGAAACAGGATGTAAAATGGTCAAGTTTTGTTTTGTGATGGTCATTTGGTTCATTATTGTCTTGGTTGCTTGCTTTTCAGATCTAAACAGACGTGAATTCTACTTTTCAGTTTCTTCGTACATATATGCTGATTGGTATAGTATGAAACATATTGACAGAGGGAACTTGTGTCTTGGCTGTGTTCACATGCTTGTAACCTTCCAATTTGTTCTTGAAAATGTCAGGAGCACATATGTCTTATTGATGCTTTCAATAATATTTTATATAATGCTTGTATTAATTGATCCTTTGTGTACTGACGGGAGACATGGTAAAAGCCCAGTAAAGAAAACCTTCCCATTTTCCATTCCAAGGAAATAAGCACAAACCAACCTATGTATAGGAAATTTCTTGCTCGCTTTCTCTAATCTGTCAGCATATGAACTTGTTTCCTTCCTGCTCTTCTGATTTCTATTGCCCCACCAATTATTTGTTCTTTGCGACTATGATCTTTATTCTTGTTTATTCTCTTAATGTCCTTTGAAGGGCTTCTTCTCATGATTGGACTATTGATTAAGACAGTAAATGGGAAGGTGTAAGTCTATTTTGTGTGGGAGGCAGTTGTAATCTTCAGAATGATTATCTGGCGTTGAAGATGGCGGTCATGTGGACATAGCAGAATGCATGTGTAATTCAAATGTTGATCCCTGACTCTGGTCTTTATTTTTCTTGTTATTCTGGGATATGTAACATATTTGTTTGAAATTTGAGGAGATACTTGCTTGCTCTTACCTTCTTTGGATGTTACATGTGCTCATTGCTTTAATATTCCCTCCATTATACCTGTTAGAATTTACTCATATTCTCATTTCATTCATTGTTCTACAATGTTGTAGACTGACTGGGAGGGTGGTTACTTTCCGCTCACACTTCATTTTAGTGAAGATTATCCTAGCAAGCCACCAAAGTGTAAATTTCCTCAGGGATTTTTTCATCCAAATGTCTACCCATCTGGGACCGTTTGTCTTTCTATACTTAATGAGGACAATGTAAGTATCATATGTTCCTTTGATGATTAATTATAGTTTCTGTTTTGGCTACAGTTGTATTGAGTGTATTGGTTATGTAGGGGTGGAGGCCAGCCATCACAGTGAAACAAATTTTGGTGGGAATACAGGATTTACTGGACCAGCCAAATCCTGCTGACCCTGCACAAACTGAAGGCTATCATCTCTTTATACAGGTATGGTGTGTTTGATGAAATTTTTTTGCATGACTCTTTTGACACTATGTTCATTTTCTCCGAGACCAACCTCTTTGTTTTAGCTGAAATTTGGTTTAGGCTTTCCATTTGCCTGTCCATCCGAAACCTTCATGGCCCACTTATCTATGATTTTTTATTATTGCGTGAGCTATTCAGTGTGGAAGGGGCTGATCCATAATTAAATTGATTAAGACATATTTCTTAAGTGCTGCTGTTTCTAAAGCGAAATGAATGACAGAGAGCTCCTTGCTGAATTTCGTTCAGATTGGATGATCTATCATCATTATTGATGGAGGCTTCTCCACAAAATCTTGTTTTCCTCACACTTAGCATCAGAGATCTGTATTTCTGATGTCCTGTTATCAATGGTAAATGTCACCTTGATACTAATATGTGGTATGTGTTATGTAACAATATCACTTCATGTTTGTGTGAGGGAAAAGTGATGATAAAGGAAGTTACTTGATGTCTACCCATAGGTTTTTGGCTTTTCACCCTTAGAACTTCTTGGCGTTTCTATCTCTCAGCATCATAAGGAAGTTAGTGGTGACTTAAATAGGATTGTTCACCTTGTTATTCTCACAATGTCCTACATGTTGGTTGTTATGATTTGGTGCAGGATGCTACAGAATATAAGAAAAGAGTGCGACAGCAAGCTAAGCAATATCCTCCTCTTGTTTAGCGCGAAGCCTGGGGCATCTAGGAACTACTGGTTCTGGGTAACTGTGAATGTCTGCAATTGTGTATCTTAGAATTGCGTTTGTGATGGAATTGTTTAGCACTTGATATTATTCAATGGCTGGTATGAATGATGATGTGGTTGAACTGGCATTTTGTCTCTTTATAGAGTTTTAAGTAATCTTTAATCTTAAGAAACAGATACCAGTCAGTCAAAGCAACTGATTGTTATTATTATCAGTGAAATGAATGTAACACTTATTTTGAACATTGCAATTTCTGTGATGTGATTATGCATCCTGATCCATGATGAGAACTCAAATTTTGGATTTAACTGCAGCTTTAATAGGCCCATGCCCTTACTTATGTAAATCTCAGGACGATCCACCATCTTTTGCAGTTGAGAAGCCTCTGCGTGCACTCTAGTCCATTGTGTAAAACCGTATCCTCATGACCTTACAGAGTAGCATATCCATGAAATGCTAACGAGTTTGTTTAAAACCAGACAAGATGGTGTGATCATTTTGATATTTGCTCGTGCCATTGGACAGGGGTAAAAAGTTGGGCGCCGCTCTGAGTAACTCGGACTTTGCTCGTACCTTGACTACCAATCAGAAGGGTTAAAAGTTCTGAAGATTCTTTAGCTAGTCTTCAGGACTCGAGGTCATAGTTCAATTCTTCGTCTTCGTGATTTCAAGTTGCAGAAATAACAATACAATTAATTACTTTAGGGTAAAGTAATTACAAATATTCTAAACTACAAGCAAAATAGGCGTATCTATTTAAAAATTATTTAGAAGTAAATATTTAAAATTCAGTAAAATTTTGAAAAATGTTTTTACTATTTTTGAAATATTTGAAAATATTAAAAAAAGAAATTACAATAGAAATCTAAATATTGTGAAATCTATTTAAATAATGTTAAATTCTTTCGTTACAATAAAATACGTAAACGTATATTTATAGAAAATAACAAACTGGGCCGAGAAGCAGAAAACACCAGGCCCAAGTCTAACAAACATTCGCAACGTTAAAACACCTGTCAGCTTTCTGCGCCTCTCATCTAATGGACGACAACTTCGCCGCCTACTACCCTCCTCCTCCGCCACCACCTCCTCCGCCGCCTCCGCCACCGCTACCGCAGGAGTGTTTCTCTACTTACTACCAGCCTCCTCCGCCAGGTCAGCGGTCCTACTTCCCTCAACAACATCAGCCACCCTTCTCGGTCTATGCACCTGCTTTTGTGGTTACCGGTGGTTACGATCAAGTGCGTACGCTTTTTGTTGCGGGTCTACCCGAGGACGTGAAGCCTCGCGAAATTTACAATCTCTTCCGGGAGTTTTCTGGTTATGAGTCTTCTCATCTGCGTAACGCCACCCAAACTTCTCAGGTCCTCTCCTCTTTTGAGTTTGTTTCCACAATTTTTTGGATTACTTCAGTGCTCCTAACACGGATGTTATGATGGTGGCAGCCTTTTGCTTTTGCTACATTTGTGGATCAACCGTCTGCAGTTGCAGCAATGCATGCTCTGAATGTAAGATCATTTTATTTTGTCTCTTTAATGATTTGATCGATCTTGTTTGGTTGTTTTCGATATTACGAACATGCTCGGCTTTAGCTGGTTCGTTGTGCACGTTGTCGCTATGCACTTAGATATTATCAATTCTTCTTGTGTAAGTTGTACTCGTAATTTACTTGTGGAAAGGAAAGATTTTGCAACTTGTTTCAAATAGAGGCTACTTGAATGCATCCCAGTCTCCTAGAAGTCATTTAGTAGTGTTGAATTATTATTTTGTTTAGGATTTGCTAGGCTATTTTGTAAGTAGTTTGTATTGGAGAAGTTCCGTGGGACAACATTCTTGATGGCATTATGAAATAAAATTAACTCTTATCTCTTAATATTGTTTGTAGGGAATGGTTTTTGACCTTGAGAAGGGATCAACCTTGTACATTGATCTTGCAAAATCTAATTCAAGAACCAAGCGTACAAGAACAGGTCTTTAACCTGATGTTTATCATGTCTTTTAGAGTACTTTCTTGTTTGCAATCCTATTCTGAAATTTTGAGTGTTTGAAAATTCACGTGTTGATTTTCTGAATCAGATGACGAATGGTCTGGCTCAGATAAGAAAGCTAAAGTATCTACACCATATTCAATGGAAACTCTTGATTCAGGTAATACAATTGGTCAAATCTCAAAGTTGATATGAAGTATTTCCTGTGGAAACTCCTTGTTTGGACATCTTTCTTTATTTTTATTTCAATGGAAGCTCATCTTTCTTTGTCCAATCTTACTGGTTCTGTGATACTTGCGCATTAATTAAAAGACATCAATTATTTTCTCACATGGAGGACACAGTCTTTTAGAAGCTCACTTTGCACATGTTTTGCACGCTTGGGCACTAGCAGGTTTTGGCAGCATTCACTTGCCTGGAATGGCTAATTCCGCTCACAACACAATTGGTTATCCACCTGCACAAAGGTCATCTGCACTACTTGAGCACATTTTTGCTACTAGAAAGTGACTGCCTTTAGCTCAATTCGCACATCTTTTGACTTGAAGTGAATACTTATGGCTAAGAGGTCTGGGGCTTAGTAAAAGCAATTACTTGCATGCCCCGTTCCTGAAGTTAGAGTAAAAGAATTAAGTTTTTAACTTTTATTCAATTAAGATTCCGAGTCCTTCTAATTGCAATTCCTATTTCAAATTTTCAGTCATTGCAACTTCGGCAGAGCCTCAAATGAGTCAGCATCTACACAATCAGTAAGTCCGCATTTCATTGGTTTCATTTCTCAACTCAACTAGGGTCCAAGTGACCTTTGCTTCTTCTTATCTCATTGACAAGTTTCTCCATCACTAATTATCTTACTGGTGATACTATTTACTCTTAACTAAAGAGTACCTGTAGTTCCATTCATTTTGTTAATACTTATAAGACAAATACATCAATTCAGAAATTCTATATTCAACATAATGTAATAGCATGTGATGTGAAACATAATGTTGAACTGGAATAGTAAATAACTTATATGCTAAAATTGTTCTATTTCTTACATAAAGCAGAGGGCTCATGGGCTCTATAGCTTTTAACACTGTTGCTTTGCTTTTGCAAGCACTTGGAGTATGAAAAGAGAATTGTTATCAAGAACAATTTCAACATCGTATATCAGCAGAACTTATCATACCTTGTTTCTTTTAAATGATCTTGTCTTCATTTTTTTCATATTGGCAATTTGATTACGGAGACATGGAGTATTTCTGATCTTATTCCCAATTAGGAGATATTTTATGATTTTGGCCATGTTTTATCATATGGAGGTATCCATCCATTTACCTCATGATTAATTGGATTCATGGGAACAAGTGCATGATTTGTATGTGAACATCTGTTCTTTAGTTCTGATAAATCAATAAATATTATTTATGTGCAGAATAATTCTTCAGCACCTCCTTGTCCAACACTTTTTATAGCAAATTTGGGGCTAAGTTGTACAGAGCAAGAGTTAAATCAAGTATTTTCAAGGTAAGAGCTTTGAATTAGACAAGTTAACTATTTTTAGTATTTTGATTTTCTTGTTGACATTTTTTTCTGTCAGATGCCGTGGATTCTTGAAATTGAAGATACAGAGCACATATGGCGCCCCAGTTGCATTTGTAGATTTTCAGGTACTTGACTTGATATGCTGCAATGCCCCTTTTATTTCTTCATTTTTCCTACCTTAGAGGGTGGAGAGGAAATAGGTTTTCTAAATTCAATTGATTTTGGAGTTATGATTGGTTGAATGGATGGTGGTGAACTGACTCCCTTCGGAAGTGAATGCAATACCTAAGTGTTTTCTACATCTTAAGTTTGATGAACCGAGAAAATGTGTATTTGGCCTTGAGCATGGGATTTTGCTGTTTTTCATTGTTGTTGCGGTGTTTTCTTTCCTTGTGCTAATGGTGCTAGTGCATTGCCCAAATGCTACTTTGTATTTTGGCTTGAGTGTACTAGCATGCACCAGGCTGACGGATTGGTCTGATGAGATTACATTAAACTTTATGCTTTATGTAAAAAGTAGTGCTAGTGCATTGCCCGAATGCTACTTTGTATTTTGGGTTGAGTGTACTAGCATGCGCCAGGCTGACGGATTGGTCTGATGAGATTACATTAAACTTTATGTTTTATGTAAAAAGTAACGGTTGGAGGTTGTAGAAGGACTCGTAAACCAAAATCTCTTGGAGAAAAACACTGAGAACGTGAAAAGCAGGAAACAGGCCTAATGGTGCTAGTCATGAAAGGGAAACCATACGAAATGATAAGGAACATTGTTTAGGAATACCGTCATTAAATTTAACCCATGTCTATAGTTCATAATGATGGGATGATGTGCACATCTTTCTGTCAATTAATTTACTTTGACAAAAGTGGACAATGTGTTCAGGACACTGCCTGTTCGACTGAGGCACTAAATCATCTTCAGGGCACGCTTCTCTACTCCTCGCCACTTGGTGGCGGCATGCGATTGGAGTATCCTTCCGAAAAGTTTTCTAATGCATCATTTATTTACCCTTCCGTTACTACTTTGTTTATTACTTAATGGGAAATATTAGGTATGCAAAGTCACGAATGGGAATGCGGCGGAAGCAAAAGTAATGGGACAAAGCTGGAAGGATGTTTTGCATTTGCTTGTATGGTTAGGTTCACACATGAATGTATTTATTAGTTCCCAGATGTATTCAACTGTAATTGGAACTAGTTGCAACATCATACACAACCAAAGAGCAACGTCCTAGCATTTTCCGACGATTCAATTTAAGTTGTTTCTGTCTTGTTTGTTTCCTTACTGACTTGTTTGTTTTAGAACGACGAAGAATGTTGGATTTTGTATGAGCCTCCTACCAACTACCAGGACAAGATGTTCCTGGTTGTTACGACCATTATTATATTCAACTCTTTGCAGGAATCGGCAAGTGGAGGTTGTTTCGTTCACCAACCAATGTCAGCTCACTCGGAACAGTTTTTCAAGCATTCAAATGGTTTGACTGCTTTTTCAAGCGTAAAATTCCCACAAGACACTTCTCGATCCAACTTGTTTCTTGACTCGTTCTGTGTGAGTTACTCCCCGTACAAGATTAGTTTATCGCAAATATAAAACAGTGATTACTGTTAGTTCGTTACCTTTTCTCGAAAGGAACGAGCAGAGATAGAATTAGACCGATTCTTTAAGTGTGTTTCAGAGTGTTTTTCAATGTCCTGGCTACTTGTTGAAGGTGAAAAGAAGATGGATAATTAGCTTAACTTGTAGTAGTAAATGTTCTCCTGCTAATAACTGAACAGTCAAAACTGTGCAAACCTTTGCACTTGATATCGTCATACAGATTATGACCACTAACCAACAATATTTATAAGTGGCAATTGTTTTGGGGAGTCTTAGCAATCGTCACCTATATTTTGACTTCTAGCTTCATTAATTGGCCGGCAAGAGACTGTACAGCTCCGTCATGGACCACGAATAATTCCAAAATCTATATTCTGCAAGAAATTTCTCAGGAAACAAACGCAACCCCTATTGACTTCTTCTCCTCACACACCACACGACCTGATTCATTTAACTAGATGGTGAAATCTGCCATTAAGATCGATTAGCGACATGACACTTTTCAAACAACCCCCCTTTTTGACTCTTGGACTGCTAACTGCTAAAATGTCAAAATCGTGGACCTTGTTTCAGTGGTTTAACAGTGTAAATTTCCTCAAGTAGCTATGCGCTATAAGCATATAATAATGGAATTTAATCGTTTTTCTCACAGAATGAGCTAATATTGTCCATCCCAATATAAGCCATACCTTGGAAAATCCTGCTTTGAAAGTCTAAGGTCTAAGCGTCTAATTTTGTCTATCTTGTTCATAATTGTGTGGTTTCTTTGTAATTAGCGATCTTTAACAAAGTTGGCACTCGGTATTGGAGAATTAAAAAGTCTGGCTCAAGGACCTTTTATTTTTGAAAAATATAAAAATCTGATCAATGGTAAAGCATGGCCTAGGCCGATCAAGCTATAGTCAACACTCTTGACTAACACAAGAGCCCCACATGACACAACACGTAAGTGCTTCATTGATGACAAGTAGGATCAAATCGTCTGTGCATGTAACTGTGTGCCAACTTTTTTCTAGATGATTTCATCCATACATTTTTCTCTGATTCTTACGTATTTGTGTGAATTGAATCATCTAAAATAAGGTTAATACAGGGTTATGAAAATATATCATCTTAGGCCTTTTTGTTTTTTTTATAAGGAAGACGAACAAGAAATTACACAATAAGTCGAGGGAAACTAATTCCCGACAAATCTTTTAATAGGATGTGGTGGCACCCAACGGGTGAAGTAGGAAAAAAAGTAACACCGATATCAAAATGACTGGCATAATTAGCTAGTCAATCTACACATCTGTTGCTCTCTCGATAAACATGCCGATGAACAAAAGTCCAATTCTTGGTGAACAGCTCGTGAATGCTCCGAACAAGAGGGTGGACCGACCTGGATCACTGATCAGCAGAGGAGAGGATATCAGCCACTGCTTGGGAATCGACTTCAAGTTCAATCCGGCGATGACTCAACCGCCCATCTTAGGCCAATTATTAGAGAGCCGGAGGAGTCTTGAATGTTACAGTTCTTCCTTTATGAGGTTGGCTAAGATAACGGTTTTAATGCCGAGAAAATGGTTCAATTTGGTATAAATAAATTATTACATATTAAGACTAATAATGAGATAAGCCTTGAAAGTGAACATCAAATTTAGAATTTTATCTCCAAATTGGATGTAATTATCATATGTTGAATTATATTTTTGAACATATAGATTAAAATTTTGTTTATTTCCAATAGAATAAAATAAAACTAATATTTCTGGACATTTTAATTAATTTATTTGCTTTTCTCAATGAGACTTTTTGTTATTTGATGTATTCATCAATTTCTTAATAGTCTAAGCTTGCATGCACGGACCATAACCATAAGTCCTTTTTGCTATGCATTGTCCTAAACTATGACCAGTTGGTGTGATTAAACAAAACCCTAACTCTATCCTAAGGTTTAATTTAGTGTTGATGTCTCCTTTTCATATGGGAAGCACATTAATTTGGTATGCCAACTTGTTTACAGCTAAACATGCCCATTGAAACATAAATAATGTTCAACCCAAGCATTCAAATATATTAATCAAAACATGCAACAATGAAGGCGTACTTTACACAATGTCAAAATAAACGAAAGTGGCATTCTCGGCGTGGTAATCTAATGGAGACAAAAGCATACAGTTTAAGAGGAAAATGGTCAACAAAACCTGTCCCTCCACCGATTTCGATAAAGTATGTCTTTACAACTTTCAACTAACTAATAGCTTGGAAGCTCACGTTAATTATTGTTGTTGGTTAGTAACTTGCAACACGGAACTGTACCTTAATTATGTAAACCGGATCGAACGTGAAAAAGTAATAAACGAAAACATATAGAAAATACCTGGTTTCGGTTCCATAATTTCATACGAACTTTTCGAAGCCGAAAAGAATGCGAATCTACCGTCGTCTTCACGGGAACTGCTCACCAAGACGCGGTCAACATTTTTCAACAGTTTTCTCAAAATGTAAGCTCTCTTAACAGGTCAGAGAATCATTATGCTTATGATTGATATGAGTAATTGCAAGAGACTTCAACCTTTATATATAGCTTTCATATCGAGCTTCCCCATAATAGGCCTGATATGAGTTCAGTCTACATTGATCGGGATCTATTTTCTACCCAGACTTCAACCCATTGATTTAAATTATTTATTGGGCTACTTTATTATTTTTATCTGGATCAAATTATTTAACTTAACCGATAAATTATTAAAAAACAGAAAATTGTAATTAAATATTGTCCAACTTTACGAGAAAAATCAAAATTATTCAACATAACAATCACAAATTTAATTCTGAAAATCACCATCAATTGGGTGGATTCGGAAACAAGATAATTATATAAATAATAAAAGGTTATATTTATCATCCTGGCAAATAAGCAAATTTGTGCATTTCGTTCATTTTAATATAAAAAAAGAGAATATATCAAGAAACTCTATGTTAAAAAATTTTAATTCAGTATTTAAAATTTTAATTTTTTTAATCGAATAACCAATTTTTTAAAACCTTAACAATTTAGTTAAAAATATTATTTTTGATAATCTAACATTTCTATTAAATATCACGTGAATATAGGTTGACACTTTTGGCCGACCCAACCTAGGTTGGCCAGACCTCGGGTCTAGTTTTTTAGAAACGATATCATTTTGTCAAAATTACATCATTTTTATTTTTTAGAAAATATTAATAATTTAGGATCGATCATCTTAGACTCGACTGGGCTCGGTCCATTATTATCCCTACATGAATATCTATCTATTAGCAAGCTCGTTTCTAATGCTTTATAGACCTCAGGTAAAGTAAACAATTATTCTATTTTGTCTCTTTTTATTCTTTACGAGTGTTAAAAGTGAGCCCTCGTAAAGAATAAAATTAAGCAAAATAGGAGCAGGTTAAGAGTGAGTCCTAGACAAGTGTCTTTTCTGCTCTTATTCAAGGTCGGGCTTGTCCATTGTCTCTATTTGCAAAAGTCAACATTTTGCAATATTAAAAAGTTGAAATAAATTTACAATTTTGAGTATTTAATTTAAAATTTCCAAAAAAATAAATAATTTTAAATTAAAT
>JANZLH020000407.1:358974-369773 GCA_026770325.2 Erythroxylum fimbriatum
TTACCGAACCTAACATTCAGGTTCAGGTTCAGGTTAGTTATGAACGGGTCAGGTTACCCTACCATGAACACCCCTAGTCATGTTAATCTATACAATCGTGGAAGTCAACGTATGAATTATAAAGCAAAGTAGGACTGGACAGTAACAATTTTGAAAGTAATTTCGTAAAATGTAAGTTAAAGAACCAATGTGTAAAAATTGTCTCAGAACATAAGACTTCTTTTTCTAATTTTAGCAGCAAAAAGTTGAGGCCTTTAATTAAAATTGGTTATTTTAGAGATTAAAATAACCAATTTTAATCTCTAAAATATCCATTAATAAACATTAATAATATAAATTTAGAAATTAATGTGTCATTAATATTGCATGTGGTAGAATTGGCTAATCCTGGAAAACATTGCAATAAACACCATATAAGCAATGCGACAACCAACTGCTGATTAGCTGGAGCAGTATAAATGATACAAGTTGCACTAAGACGAGCCAAAATTGTACGTATAACACAGCTAAGCTCTTCCTATCTCTTCTTGATCAATTTCCATCTGTTGTTGATCAATAGAGTAATCCAATCGAGCGCCATGGGCTTCAATCCTCGAAAATTCAATTAGACATTATGCTTCTGTTTCCAAAGTACGTTTTATTTGAAGAGCAGCTCTTACAACATTTCCTCTTGTAATAATTCCGACCTTCAAATCAAAGATTAAGAACATCGGCTCATTAAAATCACCATTTGAGATTTAGTCGGAATCGTTATATAACACATAGGCCTCTCTTACCAGCTTTCCCTCAGCATCTACAACTGGAAGCCTACGATACTTCGTCTCAAGCAGTAATCTGACACCAGATTAATCAATTAATAAGTTTAATTTCCAAGCTTCAGCTGTTAAGAAACATCGAATAATCAAAGCAAACTGTAAAATGGTGAAAAATATCAAGTATAAGAAGACCTTGCAGCATCCTCAAGATTTGTGGTTTCACGAACCACAAGTGGGGCAGGCGTCATCAAATCACCAACAAGCTTCCCTTTGGTTTTACTGAGCAATTTTTGCACCTCGTTAAAAGTCTGCAGGCGCTAATAATCATTTGGTATCAAACTTCCCAAAAATGTTTTTAAAAAAAATGGAATGGATCACATCAATTAAAAGGCAATTATATCTCAAGGAAAGCACCCCTATCATTAAGAGATGATGTAAAACAGAAAGGAATAAAGACAAGCAGAGTTACTTGTGCATGGTATTAAAAATTAATAAGGCGGAAGCAACTAAAAAGGATGTATATAAGAGGAACGTGTAAGAAGATGAACAAATATAGAATCATGATATATCTCAGAAATAGCTTCATGCGAGTTTTACCAAGAATTTGAGAACAATCAAAATGTACACAGATACCAAGCAACTTATACATGGTCCTCATAAAATAGTATATGTTTCAGTGTTTCCAGAATGTCAAATTTACGTTAGAAACTTAGAATAGATACTTTAAAAAAAAAACATTGATGCCAATCACCTACACTCCACTACTGGATTTTACTTGCTACAAGTATGACTCGCAGTATTTCTGCAAATACAGCCCAGAGAAAATTAGACTCCCAAAAGACGTTTTTAGATAAGATAAACAGAAGGTTATCTCGAGAAGCAATTAGTCTAATATGATAAAGGCATTATACAAAATTTCAAGAATGAATGCCATTTTTTCATGGTTTTATGTTTATCTTAAAAGAGATAGTCCTCACGTACTTTCCAAGAGCTATCGACTTCAGGGAACATGCTGTTATCAGCTCTTCCGCCACCTAGTTGGAAAATTGGAAGAGTTTATACATGTAAGAAATTCAGTGTCATAATTGCATTTCCCAACTTCCATTTTAGAGCTGAAAATAAGGATTTCAACACAAACTAGCAGTAGATCAATTAATTACAGCTCTCCTGTGTCATTAAACACAAGTTGCCAGAGGAAGGTCACTAAACTTTACCTTGTTTGTTTACTTCTTTGGAAGGAATGGGGCGAAGAAGTATCAAACATCTATAAGTTGAATATAGAAAGTGTACAACTGTAGTGTAGGTAAAACAACATAAATCGCCTAAACATGGAAGATAATACTTTTTAAGTCATTAACACACTATTATCATATTCTAGTCACCACAAAATATCTGTGGAAAACATATATGAATGCCTTCTGCAACACACTAACAATTTAAATCACCATCAGATTTCATGTCAAAGAAGGCAAACAAACAAGAAAAGGCAATGAAACAGTCAAACCAAATATGTGGCTGGGTGATTACAAGGCGATGATTTTAGGGTACCTGAAATGGAGTCCAAAGCTAGCAAGTCATAATCTGACACGAGACCAACCTGCCATGGAAGAAGACGTAAATACTTGTATATTGTAGATCATGCTAGCTGATATGACCATTGTTGAACAGCAACTTAAGACACTAGAGTAGATAGTCAAAATTACTTATTGTATGTCTACCCAAAGAAATAAACAAAGTAGACTGGGTCAATCAGCATAATCAGAGCAAACCACAAAGAAGCATTTTAACACTTACCAGTTTCCAGTTATCATCAATCACAGGAAAACCAGTGATTCTGTGTTCGACAAGAGTTTCTAAAGCTGTTGGCACAAAGTATATCATGTCACATACTACTACAGCAAGTCCAAAAATCAACAGCACTGCCAAGATCCAAAGAAATACCTTCCTCTACAGTAGTAGTTGGTTTTACCACATGCAAATGTTCTTTCTTAGTCATAAAATCACCAACTGTATATATTCCACTTCTTGGCTGCATATCAGCAATCAAACCAATCACATCCACAAACCAGCCAAACCTCCCAGAAAAAAGATGTGTTAACAATCCAAAGAATAAGAAACTTCTTATCATCATTATTCAAATTGAAAAGGTAATACTTCACTTGTTTGACTGTTGAGCCTTAAGATAGTCATTTGCCAATAAAGTGTAAGTGAGCATCTTTCTAATCACTTAATTCTAGGCGAAACTTCAAAAAAACTGAACGAAGCAGACAAAATATCTTAATGAGCTGTATACAACCCAATTTGCGAAAACTTATATAACGATTCACATCTACAGCCGCAAGATCTACGTGAAGAAAGCAAGCAATAAGAGCACAAGATAGCAAACCGGAACGGAATTGGTCATCAAGGTCCCGGAGGCGGAGACGGCAGAGGACCGGCGAGACGGAGGTGAGTAAGTCGACAAGGAAACGAGTCGGATGTCGGAGCGGGAAAAAAGAAGGCAAGGGAGATGGTGAGAGATGGAAACGCCGGAGACAGGGACGGGAACGCGATGGCGCGTTAGAGCGATGGAGTCCTGAAAGAGGATCGAGTCCATGGCGGGGGAACTTTCCTCTTTCGGAGACGGAGAAGGGCAAAAGAGGAAACTGAGAGGCAATTTAATATGGCTTCGGTAGGATATAAAAGTGCCGTGCACCGACCTGCTCGCTGGCTCTTATTATTATTAATTATCTCTTAATTAAATTAAAATTTTTAATTAAATACCTGTTTTGATTATTAAGAATATTAAATGTTCTCAAACAACCAATTAAATGTAGATTTAATAAATAAAATTCAATTTGACGAGTTTAATTAAAATTTTGAATATGAAACAAATCGATAGGAATTTGATAAACCCCATTTAAACAAATCAATATTTTGATTCTTATATCGGTGTAAGTAAAATTATTAAATTTAAATATATTCTTATTTTCTAAAAATGAAAATTTAGGTAAAATAATATTAATTATAATTTATATTAATAATTAGTACTAAATAATATATATTTAATTGACTGAAAACTAAATTATGACATAATAACGAAATAGAAAATTAATTTTTTTAAATTTTATAAATCTTTCTTACTAAACTTAAAAAACGAAAATTATAAATTATAAATAAAAATAGTAAAAAGAAACCTAAGAGTAATTTTATTCAGACTAAAATTAAAAAAATTGAAAATATGACATGGATAATAAAAAAGATGGCCCGGAAGAGACGAAGAAAAGCCCATTTCAGTTTAACACGGAAAAGGAGTAAGAATTCTAGGGCGTGTATGATTGTGTGCTCCTATATAAACAAAGTCTTCTCTAACATGTCAGTTGCGGTGCCGCCACTGGTCTGCCCATCCTCTGTCAGCTAGAATTTTTGCTTCTGCCTATTCGCATTACACTCTCCGACGGCGATTCTATCCTTTTCCGACCACCCCCATTGTACCCTTTTGTCCCACCACTCTTTATCCCATTAAACCACTCTGAAAACAAAAAAGTTCTCTCTTTTTAGTTTCTTTTTACCGATTCGCATTTATCTGTTCTTTTAGAAGTTGCTTGGAGATGGCTCAGGTTCAGATTCAGCCGCAGACTCCGGTTCCTCCGCAGAATGGGGTGGCGGCCAATGGGGTGATTCCGCTATCTTCGACTGCGTTGTATGTCGGAGATCTTGAGGCCAATGTTACCGACACTCAGATTTATGATTTGTTTAACCAGCTGGGTCAGGTTGTTTCGGTTCGGGTCTGTAGGGACTTGAGCACAAGGCGGTCTCTTGGTTACGGCTATGTTAACTATAGCAGTACTCACGATGGTTAGTTTCTCTTATTCCTTTTCTAGTTGAAACTCGTAGTTGTTGAAGAGAATGAATTTTCGGGATGTGAAGAGTGGGTAATTTTAGTGTTGTTTAATTGCGAAGTCTTAATCTTTAAGTGCATTAAACGACGGGTGATTTTGGGTTGTTCAGTTTGCTTCGGTCTCAGTGACATTATGGATTACTGTCCACCGTTGATAGCTCACTTCCGTATGTGATACTTGTTCTTATTATTTTGACATGTTTGATTGTATGCAAAATGAATAGTGTTGGCGTTGATTAGCATGAATTTGGAGAATCTCTAGGTGATTCAAAAAGTGCAGGGCTTTTCAGATTGATGTCGTGCCTTGAGAGCCTTATGTTCTAGTCTTGAGTAGTTTTATGCCTTCACTTGTTGATGTCTTGTGCACTGCTCACGTTTTGCTCCATGTAATCTCTTTTTTTCTGGTATTTTTGGGAATGGCAGCTGCTCGGGCTCTAGAATTGCTGAATTTCACGCCTCTTAATGGGAAGCCAATTAGGGTTATGTACTCTCATCGTGACCCAACTATTCGCAAGAGTGGTGCAGGAAATATATTTATCAAGGTGCAGTTTTTTCGAATATGGTAGATCATGTTGCTTACAAGGATGTTTGTATCTTTTTTTGTTAACTTTTCCATTTGTTGTTCATTCTTTTCTAGAATTTGGACAAGGCAATCGACAACAAAGCTCTACATGACACCTTTTCGACATTTGGCAATATCTTATCTTGCAAGATAGCAGCTGATTCTTCTGGTCAATCTAAGGGATATGGTTTTGTACAATTTGATAATGAAGAGTCTGCTAAAAATGCAATTGAGAAACTCAATGGCATGTTATTGAATGACAAGCAAGTTTTTGTTGGTCCTTTCCTACGTAAACAGGAAAGAGATTCTGCTTTAGATAAGACTAAATTCAACAATGTTTACGTAAAGAATCTGTCAGATACAACAACTGAGGAAGATTTAAAGAAGATTTTTGGTGAATATGGAACTATTACAAGTGCTGTAGTTATGAGAGATGGAGATGGAAAATCCAAATGCTTTGGATTTGTCAATTTTGAGAACTCCGATGATGCAGCTCGATCTGTTGAGGCACTTAATGGAAAGACATTTGATGATAAAGAGTGGTATGTTGGTAAAGCACAGAAAAAATCTGAGAGAGAGGTTGAACTCAAAGGGCGTTTTGAACAAACCCTGAAGGAGACAGCAGAAAAAAATGAAGGTCTGAATCTATATGTTAAAAACTTAGACGATAGCATCAGTGATGACAAGCTGAAGGAATTATTCTCAGAATTTGGTACAATCACTTCGTGCAAGGTGCAGTGACATTTCTGTGCAAACAATCATATTACCAATGAAATAACTAAAAAAATTGTGATCTCTCTGCGTGTCTTTTAGCCCTGAATTTTGATTTTCATTTGAAACTTTAAAGGTGATGCGGGACCCAAATGGTTTAAGCAGAGGATCAGGCTTTGTTGCCTTCTCATCTGCTGACGAAGCATCACGAGCAGTAAGTTGTTAAACTAAGCTATGAAATGTTAATAGTTGTTTAGTTTGTTCCTTTCTGTGATTTGACCTTCATAACATTAAATGTTGCCTTTTCCTTGAAGCTTTCTGAGATGTCTGGTAAAATGATAGTTAGCAAGCCACTTTATGTTGCTCATGCACAAAAGAAGGAAGAAAGAAGAGCAAGGCTGCAGGTGATTTCTTTTGATCTTTTTCAGCATGTTTTTATTTGTGTATTTTGGAATATCAAAGGTTTTTAATCAAGAGCCCTTAAAGAACCAATGGAGAAAGATTCTTCTTTTCTATCATTTTGTACGTTCTTATATAGACGTATACCTCTTAACAGCTTTGCCAAACTTCAACAACATAAAGTGGGAGAGAAAAAGAGAGGGGCTGAAAGGTTTAAAGTTGCAACTTATGCAGAGGTTTTTTTTTCCCTCTTATTTGCAGGCACAATTTTCACAATATCGTCCTGCAATAACACCTGCAGTTGGCCCTCGAATGCCTATATACCCTCCAGGTGCTCCAGGCCTGGGACAGCAACTGTTCTATGGCCAAGGCCCTCCTGCTATGATTCCTCCCCAAGTGAGAGCTACTTCTAAATCCCATAATTTCCCATGTTGTTACATTGTTTTCAGATTATTTGGCAGTTCTATTGTCCTAATTGCGCCAGTACCACTGTCTCAAATATTGTTTATTTACTCATTTTTAAGCTTGTAGAACTAATTCCATCGATGTTATTTTCATACAAGTTGTTCTTTTATACATGGGAGTTCATCTAAGCTGCAGTTTGATGCCTATACAATACTGCTATTCGACTTCTGTAGATAAAGCTGCAGTTTGATGCCTATACAATACTGCTATTCGACTTCTGTAGATAACAATGATTTTGAACTTTTAGCAAGAGATTAGTTTTCAAGTTTTGCAATGGTCTGATAGCTATGGTCCTTCTTGAAACATGGCAGCCTGGGTTTGGATATCAGCAGCAACTAGTTCCTGGAATGAGACCAAGCTTTTTTGTTCCAATGGTGCAACCAGGTCAGCACACTCAGCGTCCAGGAGGCAGACGATCTACTGGAGGGCCAGTGCAGCAAACTCAGCAACCCCTCCAAGCGGTTCACCAACAGGTGAGTGGTTTCCTGAATTCAATGCCTTTTCACCTTCAAATGTTCACTTCAGTCTTGTAATATTTTTCTTTCTGTTGTCTTGTACCTCCGTACTACAGATGTTTCCTAGGGGACGTGGTTATCGCTATCCTCCCAGTCGCAACATTCCAGAAGCTCCGATGGGTGGTGTTCCTGGAGGCATAGTTCCTCTTCCTTATGATATGAGTGGATTGCCATTTAGAGATGCTGCATATTCACAACCAGTGCAAACTGGGGCTTTAGCCACTGCCCTGGCTAATGCAACACCTGAACAGCAGAGAACAGTAAGTTTATGCTAAAGTCTAGTAGAGTATAAGTGACATCTACTTGGACGACTATACATTATTACTTTATTGATCGTAATGCTCTTCTACTTCTCATCTGTTTTTGCACACCACACTCAATATTTCACTGTCTTACATTGACCTGTGGATATTTCGACGGCTGCAGTTACTTGGGGAAAATTTGTATCCTCTCGTAGATCAGTTGGAGCATGAAAATGCTGCTAAGGTGACCGGCATGCTCCTAGAGATGGACCAGACTGAGGTGCTGCACTTGCTGGAATCTCCAGAAGCCTTGAAAGCCAAAGTTGCCGAGGCCATGGAGGTCTTGAGAAATGTGCAACAGCAGAAGCAGCAGGTTAATAGTCCAACTGATCGGATGGGCTCACTGTCTCTAAATGACAACCATGTTTCTTAAGCTTGAGCGTTGGCCCTTTTGAGCAAACATTCTAGAGTGAGTGAAATAGTAATAAGATTTTGGTGCAACTCCAAACCATTTTGATTCAAGTTGGTTTGTTATGGTAAGTTGTTAGGTTGACGTTCGTTCTTCATTTTCTGACTGTCATGGCTTTATTACTGTCTGTGGCGTTGCAGGCCATTCTTCAATTTTGTATTTGCTAAGTCCTCTTTATGGCTCTAAAATAAATTAGCGGAAACTTTGACCTATTCGTCATTAGTTAGTTATTCTGAAATGCTAGTTTAGATTTGGTCTTACTATTTGCTGTTATGATATGTTTTAGATTATCCATATGCTGCATGCATCTTTCGGTGGGTTTTGGTTACATCAGTTGATATAAAAGCATGAACACTCGGAGCAGATAGTATTCTAATTATCACAGCTGAGTCTCTACCAAATAACCAGTATAAACACTCAGAGCAGATAGTATTCTAATTATCACAGCTGAGTCTATACCAAATAACCATGGTCTAACTAGGCCAACTCTTGAGGACCATGTGTTAGTAGATCCCCTAGAAGTGGCATAAACTAGGAATCGACTGATTCCAAGTTGCACTTAATGCAGCTGGCTGGTTAGTTGACTGAAGTAGGAATGATAATTTTCAACCTTTAAGGTGAGGCGCAACTGTGTTTTTGTTACGTGATGGGCCAAGCTTAAGTTTTTTAATGGGTGAAATCTGACCTGAAACTTGAAGTTTGAGCCTGACCCAAAATTGAGATTTCCCAAGTTGAGCCTGCAAGTAGATGTTTTTCTTTGGAGAATGGTGCAGAGAATCTATAGTCTAATGAGTCTCTGGCTGACGAACATCCAATGCCATCTTTTCATTTACTTTTTGCTGAATCACTTATAGGCACTTCAGTCAAATCAGTTATCGAAGCCACTGATATGATTTGAGAGATTTTGGGGGTGGGGGATCAATTAACTTGTATCATGTCCTTATTGTCAATACTTCATTATATACGGCAAGACCCCTACTTTGCGATTCACTGCATTGGTAAAGTAGAAGCCAGAAGATGTGTTTGGTGTCTGGAGACGGCAAGGCATGTTTCTGGGCACCCATTAGACCACCTCTGCTTTACCTTAAAAGCCGTAAAAAAGTTTGGTTGATGACAAGGCAGTCTTTTATGTTCCGTTCGTTACCACTCACTACACTTAATCATTACCTCGTTCAATAATTCATACAAATGGTATACTGAATGTTTTCCTTTTATCAATTAGTTAGTGGTTGAATGGAATCCTAAACCATGGATACAAAATTTAATTGCCCGCAACAGTGTGGACTAATAAATATGTCAGGGACAACCACTGCCCCCTTTCATGTACTTTAAAAGAATCCTTCTTAGATATTACTCGTCACCGAGGTCAGTTACTGCTTTAGAAGTCAACAACTCACAGTTTAGGACCTCTAGTCACCTCATGTTCATGATGGTATGGACAACCAGATGACAAAATGACGGGAAAAGATGAAATCCAACTTGTGTCAATAGTTTGAAATTTCTGTAAAGACTGCTTCTTCTGATCCAACTTGAAGAGAAACAGTAGGGTGGGGGGGAGTCCACATTCATTGCATTGATTAGCATATTCAAGGTCTGAATGCGGTGTAGTTCCCATGATCTTTCTAGGAACCAAACAATATCTGCCAGTAAGGGAAAGTTTCCTCAAGTTTAGCATCTTACTCTTAGCCCCAAGTTCACTAACAATCAAAATTTAAACGACCTCTGATATTTAAAGATTTTTAAATGAACTATTTGGGGGTCACCCATCAAAACACCCACTGAAATAAAAGCACATGCCTGATGGGTGCTCAGAACAATGACTGTACTGTTCCAAATTGTCTGGGAACCACTGGTACAGTGTGTCATCACATGTAAAATTAACTTATATGTGGGCCCCATTTTATATCATTGTTGGGGCTAAGAGGGTCCCTCCCTCTTGGACATAAACGATAAACTCAGACAGGGATGCATATGTTAGTTGTTTGGTGACAAGAGTTGCCTTGAGGTTGTAAAAAATAAAGCAAGGGTCGTCGGTTTTGTTAAGGGGACAATGGAACGGGGTTTGATAAAAATGGCGAGTACGGGACCACCAACACCAGACCAGTTGAAAGGTACAAAGAGTTCAAGTTAATAGCAAAGATTCGTTAACAGGGACGAAAGTGTCTGAAAGAAGTGTTAAAATATAATGCAAGCGAGTTCCTTTTTTGGGAGATGGATAGGAAGATTCTCCATCAATCGGCATACAATTTGCTTCAGAAACTTTCCAATTTCGTTCAACTTCCTTCCTATTGCTATGTAGTTTTTGCTTGATTGAATCAATATTTAATATAAACACATACACTACAAAAAAAGTATACATTCTGCGACGTTTGAGTGGAAGACGTCGCAGAAACGTATGACCTTTCTCGACGTTTAAAAAACGTCAGTAAAAGTGTGAATATTTATCGACGTTGTTATCCGACGACGCGGAATTGGAGTATTATATGAGACGTTTAAATATTAAAACGTGGGAAAATAATTATGTCGACGTTGTTATGAAGTAAACGTCGTTGAAGTGTTGGGGAAAAAATTAAAACTCATCCCCAATTCATCAGTTTCGTTTTCATTCTCGCGCGCCTAGCTCTCGTATTCGATCAACTCCTACTGTCTGCACTCGTCCACACAGAGACCACCACCTGAAAAAAAAATTCTCAACGTCGCCGCCCCACCCGTCGTCAACAGCAGACATTCCCTTTCCCTTTTCCTTCAACGTTTGGTTATATATATATCTAGCTGCCCTCTTTCCCTTTTCCTTCAACCGC